>JAWNZC010000125.1:627500-775000 GCA_035771165.1 Paragorgia papillata
GCCTGAGAGTAAATAGCACGATTATACTATACAGCAGATGCCCTTTTCAAATTTTGAGTGCTCTTGCCATTATCCTTTGTTCATTAACCCATTCCTCCTTGAGCCAGCCCAATCTCGTTCCCAGCGCCCACGTTCCCCACCCGGGAAACGAGAGACTCTGCGATAATCCGTTTCAAATCGTTACGTTATTGGCTGAATAGTTAGCATGAGTTTGGTCCGAAGTGACCGGAAGTAGAATTAATAAAACCAAAATAACAAAGATGTCGGACGACAAGACTCCAGTGAAGACGTTGCCGCGATCGATATCTTCGCCGTATGTGTGTAGATGCTGTAATTCTAGCTTCACCAGCAACCCCATTGACTTGTTTGGGGAAAAGTCAAATAAGGAGAACATGATACTATCCAGATTCCGCTCGGATATTTACGCATGCATATACCTCAACCGGAATAACAAGAATCCTGTGATTTGAAACGGATTATCCCAGAGTCTCTCGTTTCCAAGGGTGGGGAACGTGGGCTCTGGGAACGAGATCGGAATAAGGCAAAAACGGCCCCTTTATTGTTTTAGTCTGTTTAACTCAAGACGGTTTTATTCGTCAATAGATTTAACTGGAGGTTTTACGGAGGGAGGAAAACGGGAGAACCCGTTGAAAAACCCGCGAGGCACAGGAGAGAAGCAGGTCACCCATCCGAGTACAGTACTAACCTCATTCGACCTGACTTAACTTCAGTGGTGAGAGGCATCGCTCCAACGGCTTGTGCCGTCGTCAAAGAACCCTCAGACATTCTAGGCAGCAATGGGTTAAAATAACCAAAATGCCAAAATAATAATTTCAACCGACCGCGCATTGACTTCAGGCTTTTTTCTATCAATTTACAAAATGTTGTATACTTCCACTACAATCGAAAATCGAAAAACCCGACACGGTTTTTTAGTGCTTTGTATGAGGACTCTCACAGGAAAGGATCGAATTATAAAATAGTAAAAAACCACTTTGAGTTCAAGCTTATGAAAGGAGATCACGAAATCTGTCTGGAGTGATCGTGAAAAATCGTTGATTCGTTAAAACCGAAAATTATTTACATTCTTGTCGCAAATTTTATAAGTTTTAATATGATGTAGGGCCTAAGGTGTCGGACGCGCTATACGTCCTTTAGACTAGTGGCACCCATGAAGGTATACTGTAACCTTAAAGTGCCTATGCAACGAAAAATTCGACTCTGTTTTTATGACCCAGCGCGGTACTTCTTGATGCGCTGAATCTCATGGTGCTGTCGGTTTTTTTAATTACGGCAAGGGAAAATACTTTATATTTAATGTAAAATTGACAAAATTACACAAATTTTGTCCACCTCACCACGCGGTCAAATTGCCTCTGTGACGTCACACGTTAGAGTCGCTATAGAATTTTGCTCTTCAGATATGGAAGAATCAAAGAAGCGTGACGAAAGTGCTAGTGGAAAAAAGAAATTTCCACAACCACCAGTCAAGTGCAACCACATAAACAATGAGAAATGTTAGATCGACCAAGCATGACTCCAACGCGTGACGTCCATAGACTCCTGCTTCGGTCCCAGACATTTTTGTTATCAGAATATTGATGTTTGAACGTGGATTACAGTATTTTCCCTTGCCGTAATTAAAAAACCGACAGCACCATGAGATTCAGCGCATCAAGAAGTACCAAGCGGGGTCATAAAAACAGAGTTGAATTTTTCGTTACATATAGGCACTTTAAATCCAACCACGGTTGATCTAACGAACAATGGTCTACTTTTTTCTTTTGTGTATCGCTCGAATAGCTCGAATGAAGGAATGACATTGTCGGAGTTCAAGAGAATTTTCTACATGGAGTACGCTCATAGAATGTGGGGCAGATCCATTGCAGGCGTCTTTCTCATTCCTGCTATCTTTTTTGCGTACAAAGGATGGATATCAAAAGCACTGAAACCCAGGCTTTTTGTTTATGGTGGACTCTTGGCTTTTCAGGTAATTGAGGACACTTATCTCCCTTTTCGATGCGAGTTTACGGACATTTTTTTGAATTGATGATATAGAGTTTGATCCCAAGTGTGTATTTAGACCTGTGAAATAAAAGTAGTGTGCTGCGTAGGCAGTGTTGAAATACAAATCGAAATATAGGCAGTACTCAAACCGTAATATATTTCGATTTGTATTTTGAACTAGTGTTTAAAGAGATAGGTTTTAACACTTTGAGGCCTGGACCTCTCCCTGTGCTGAATAAAATCGTCTGGCGTTAGCCACAATAAACCTTAAGGACTCGTCGTCAGGCTTCAAAGTGTTAAGTCCCAATCAAACGAGAACGCAAGTCATCGCAAGTTGGCAGTCACGCTATCTCAGCCAGCCGCTATGAATAATTTCCCGAAAATATCATGTACCGTGACAAAGTTAAAACTTGTTTAAAACACTCATGAAACCTTTATTTTGTTAATTTGGGTGTTCGAACGACCGCCACAGAAATTCTGACTGCCAACTTGCGATGACTTGCGTTCTCGTTTGATTAGGGCTTTAAGGTGCCTATACCAAATAAAAATTAAGAACACTTAAGTCTTAAAATGTTATTTGTTATTACAAAACCAAATTAAGGTCTTCGTATAGGTTTGCAGGGTCATTTCTGCATTAAAGCGCGCTCACTTCGTCAGAATTTATGCCACAAAAATAAAATAGATATCGTTAGAAAGCTATTAATTTGTAGAATACAATGGTGTCTTTGGTTTCGCGATAAACACAAACCGTTAATAGTTGTGAATTTTTTAATTAAAACCAGAGGGCTTCACTCGGGGCGACTTAAGAACAAAGCGTTTCATTTTGTTCAAAAAAATTTTCGCAGTTCGATTCCGAGATAAATGTCATTCTATGATAAATAATTTTTTAAACTGGATTGATCGGATGCGAAAAGTTCGTTGGCATTTTTGTTGTTTTAATGAATAACGGAGCATGGTAGAAGCATTTATACAAAATTCCTATTAACTATCAAATTTTGCCATGGATAGTTCGGTTTTGGAGAAAATTCGGGCTTATAGTAGTTAGTGCCTTATGACGTATACGCAAATGGTAAACTATGCATAAGAACAATGGATTTCAGCATGAATGATCCATCTGCATACGTCATAAGGCATTGTTACAGAGCCAAAATTTCTACAAAAACGAACCAACCATGGTAAACTTTGATAGCGCGAATAATATACACCAAATTCTCTTGAAATACTCTTGTTAGTGCATGAGTGCCCATTCCATGCTGTTTATTCATTTAAACAACAAAAATGGCAATGAGTTTTTCACTTAGGGGCTGTTTACATGAGCCGAGCTAGCCCGGTTAACTGGGCTCACGCGATTGATTAGGATCTCACTGTGGTTTTGAAACTTGCATAAACTAAATGTACAAAGAAGAATTGGTTTAGTTTAGATGTAAACTAATCCTAACGTTGATTAAAATCTCTTTTTGTGGCCGAGGAAAGAATTTCGTGACACGAGTCAGCCCGTTTAACTGGGCTAGCCCGGCTCATATAAACAGCCCCTTAAAAGACACTTTAAACCCTGGCCCCCATTTGCTATCCGACTATTAGTCATGCTTAGGCGCATGCCTATAAATGTCCTATATGATGCAATTGTCACAGATACACAAAATACAACCCTTGTCACAGAACATAATGTTCGTTCATTCGTTCGATCGCTTTCTCACTCACTAAATCACTCACTCTCATTCACTCACTCTCATCAAATCACCCACTCACCCACTCGCATTCACTCACACTCACTAAAGGCTCTTTTCCACTCATCGCAGAAACTAGTTCGCAGCTTGCTTGCGAGTACGTGTATCTCATTAAAAAGAACTCACAACGAGAAAACAAGCACTGCGAGTTGTTTTTAATTAGATGCAAACACTCTCAGCGAGCTGCCAGCTGATTTTTGCGATGCCTGGAAAAGAGCCTTAAATCACTCACTCGCTAAATTACTCACTCGCTTTCACTCACTCTCATTAAGTCACTCACTCACACACTCACTCACTCACACTCACTCACTCACTAAATTACTCACTCACCCACTCGCATTCACTCATTCACTCGCTCACTCATTCTTCATTCGTTGATTTATTTTTTCATTCACCTCTTCCTTCCATATTTGATTATTTCTAGACTTGTTAAATTTATTTGGGTGGGTGCCTTGCATGGGCCTTAGAGTCCCGTTCGCACCTTTCCCCTTTGGATCTTATTATTATATTTTTATACTATCTTTCGTCATCTTGTTATGTAATACTATTAATGTTCTATTGTTGTATTGTTTTAATGTTAAGTATAAATTATCCAAATAGAAAAAAATTGGCTAACACTGTGCATAAGGATAAGTGATTTACATGATTTTTGTAGGGTTTGCTTGGATGGTACATGGTCAAAAGTGGGTTAGATGAAGAGAAAATCAGTAAGACTCATGTACCGCGTGTCAGTCAGTATCGCCTGGCTGCTCACCTTGGCTCAGCATTCACACTTTATGCTTTGATGTTCTGGCAAGCTTTGACGCACCTGTTGCCTCCACAAGAGGTATGCTGTCCTTAAGATGGTAGCTGCAAAGTATTCCCTTGGTAGTGATGATGATGATGATGATGCATGGTTGTAGTGATGATGCTGGTGGTGATAGTGTTGTGCTGGTTGTGGTAGTAGTGATTCTTGTAGTGGTGGTATGATGATGGTGGTTGTGGTGATGCTGCTGGTGGTGATGGTAATGGTTGTCTGTAATGATGGTGATGCTTGCGATGCTGGTGATTGTGGTCGTGATGCTAATGGTTGTGATGGTGGTTGTAGTAGTAGTGATGCTTGTGGTGGTGATGGTTATGGTGGCGGTGATACTGGTGGTGATGGTTATGGTGGTATTGAATGTTGATGGTGGCGGTGATGCTGGTGGTGATGGTTGTGGTGGTGGGTTGATGGTTGTAGTGATGGTCATGCTGCTAGTGCTGGTCATGCTGCTAGTGATGGTCATGCTGCTGATAGTGGTTATGGTGTTCGTAGTGAGATTTTGGTTATGGTTGTGGTGGTGATGATCCTGGTGGTACGGGAGTTGGAGTGGATGCTTATAGTGCAAAAAGTCTTCTGCTCTTTATGCTGCCTTGCCGAGGATTGGCAGCAATTAAGACCCGTGGTTTATTGAAGTAATGTTGCATTATACGGACATTCTCCAGTTAATTCTTGAAATATATCTTCATACAACCTCTATATTTTGTTCTTCAGTTTGCAAACTTAAGGAGCCTTGGTCGTCTTCGAATGTACACTCACGGAACTTTAGGTTTGGTGTTTATTACAGCGCTGTCAGGTAAGTTTATGTAAGGATTTCTCTCGTCTCAAGTCTCGACTTGCTTATTCTATTCATACGGTTTAAACAAGAGATTATAAATTAAGTGAGGTTTTCTACGACTTATGTTATTCTTTTATGTTGTCATGTGTTTTAAGGTGCGTTTGTAGCTGGACTTGATGCTGGCTTGGTTTACAATTCTTTTCCTAAATTCGCCGACCGCTGGATACCAGATGACCTGCTTGTCATGAGTCCGAAGATTAAGAATTTCTTTGAAAATGCTACAACAGTGCAGTTCGATCACCGTATATTGGTATGTATGTTCTCATGCTTGATTTTTCCCCTGCTTTTCCTCTGCTGACAAACTAATAATGCTTCTCTTGTTGTTGATGGTGATGTTGCTAATGTTGTTGCCGCCGTTACTATTGCCATTGTTTTTGTTGTTGCTGTTGTTGTTTTGTTGTTGCTGCCGCTATTGTTGCTTATCTTGTTGATGTTGTTGTTGTTTTGTTGATGTTAAAATTGTTTTGTTGACGTTGTTGCTGTTGTCGTTGTTGCCGCTGGGCTGTTGTTGCTGCTGCTACTGTTGTTTTTGTTTTGTTATTGATACAGGTACTGTTGTCGTTGCTAGTGTCGTTGTTGTTGCTGCCGGTCTTGGTGTTGTTGTTTGTTTGTTTGTTCGTTATTGCTATTGTTCTTGTTTTGATTCATATAGTTTCAGAATTTTCAAGATTGTTTTTGCAAACATTTAAAATGTTTTCTGAAAAAAACAACATTTTAAATGTTTGCAAAACCAATCCGGAAGATCCTGAAACTATGAATCATATATATCCCGCATTCAAACCATTCACTCAACTATGTTGTTGTTGTTTTGTTGTTAATTGTTGTTGCTGGTGTCGTTGTCATTATAGTTGTTGTTGCTGTTGTTGTTGTTGTTGTTGCTGTTGTTGTCGTCGTCGTTGTTTTTGTTTTCTCTTTTCGTTACTGCAGCTGCTGCAACTGCTTTTGTTGTCGTCGACAATTTGCTAGTGCTCTTGTCCATATTGTTGTTAGTGCGGTTGCCAAGCACGCTAAAGCGTCAGAACCTCATAACACCTCTCTTAGCCAGCTATCTTTTGTATAGGGGATGCTAACGCTCTCGGCTGTGGTCACGCTTTGGGCAGTTGCTCGTCCGGTGGATTTACCTCGCCGCGCTCGTCTTGCAGTCAACTGTATGTTGGGAATGGCTTTTGGTCAGGTGAGAACGTTGAAACTGAATGAACTTCTTGTCCCAACTCGGACTTCGGTAGTCGTTCAAGTTTTGTTTTACATGTTATTTTTAGCGTCGCATTGATATAGAAATTTACCGATATTCCCATAGCCGATGTTTTTTAGAAAGTGTACACGATAATTATAGTGAATAACTAGTGAGTCGGTCAGAAAAATTAACTTCAGTCGTGCCACAGTCGTGTCCACATCAGACACATCACAATATGTTTCGAACTGATTCTACTTATTATAATTTTGATATTTGATTTTACTACCACAAATTGTAGCACGTTATATTCTGTCTGTGAGTTCGTTAGTTCGTGCAGAATCAATAGACATGGCAGAGTTTTTCAGAGCTTTTCAGAGTGACCAATCGCAGGCAAATTGCCAGTACTACTGATCAAGGAACCAATCACATGCATGCAAGTATTGCTGACCAAGTAACCAATCACATGCAAGTATTGCTGATCAAGTAACCAATCACATGTAAGCACTCATGATCAAGTAAATATAATCACGCACATGCAAGTAATTCGCCCGGAATGAAGAAAAACTGCCCTCCTGGGTAGGAATATTAAGTATTCTGTGCCGGGGGAGTCCGAAAAGCCGTAAAGCAAACAACAGATGCCGGTTCGTTTAGTTTTCACTGTTTAACAACAAATACAGTCAAAAGATGGCAAAGTATATAACACGAGATATTGTTAAGGCATTAAGATTACTATAAAAGGTACAATTTAAGACTTGAAATTGAATTCTTCGTAGATTATATTTATAGTCTGTTTTTCAGTTTATATTATCGTGAAGTTTCTTCGTTGTCGGCACTGAAGAAAAACAACGAAATTTAAAGGTTTTACAGCTCAGTAATAGAAACAAATGCAAGAAATTAGCGTCTTAAATCTTATTAAGCACTTCTTGTGTCCTTACATTCGTTTAAATTTTCTTAAAATAACTCTTTTTGTCTGTTTTCAATCTACGAAAGCTATGAACTTCAGTGACAGGCATCTATAGGTAGCGGCCTCATACCCCATCCAGTTTTATTGAGATCAGTGGCTTTTGCCCGCGGAATCGTACGCCACAGACACAAAAACGTGGGCCCTTGGAACGAGAATGCAAGCGACGTTTTTGACGCCAGGGATAATTTTCGCGGCTTTTTGACGACGTGTCCGAGAAGCAAAGCATTCCGCAAGTAACTACAATTTTTACACTGGTTTAAATGTGCTTGATCCTGCATGATATTGTGATAAATTTGAGTTTATTCTGGTTGTGAGTTGTTCGTTCGTTCGTCTGTTAATTCGTTCCTTGGTGCGGAATCAATAGCAAGCGACGTTTTTGACGCCAAACAGGGCACCGCTCTTTAGCACTGTGTCTGGTTTTTGTAGGTTTTGTTGGGGATTACGACGCTCCTTTACTACGTCCCAGTGCATCTGGCGGCGTTACATCAGTCAGGATCACTGGCGTTGCTCAGTTTTGGTCTGTGGTTTGGCAACGAAATTAAAAGCAAGCGATTGATGGTCAAACCTTGAAGAAAACTGCGTGAGGTCGTTGACAACACCGCATAAAGGCAAAGAACGTAAAACGAGAGTGTAGACATAAAAAATGCTTATGCTTGTGTGCTTCCAGTTTATGCAAACGCCTGCATAGCGCTAATTGCGTCGTCACACCGCCATTCCCAAAGTGAAAATGAAAAAGAAATGTCGAATTTCAAGATGGCTCTACATGTTGTTACACTCGTTTTCAAAATTACGCGACCAGGCCGGAAATATTGCAGTCGACATGCGAGTTTTATGGCAATTCAAAATACTTCAATATAACTTGCTTTGTCATCGTATTCAACATTTCCATGGATTGCATTGTTATATTTGTTAAAAAATTCGTCATTCGGTCAGCTGATCTCATTTCATTGTATTCTGACTCAGTTTAAGTATTGATGTCCACCATTTTGCGACAGCAAATTGCTATAAAACTCGCATCACGCCACAATCATGCAAGTTAACTTCTGGGGTCGCGTATAATTTTGAAAACGGGTGTAAAAGTCGAGAAATGCAAACTTGATCTGCAAAGTGTGATTATATATATATAGTGTATATGAAATAGAATAAGCTTCATAAATCAACAAACTCAAACTGTAATGTGGATGAACTTTTGGAGGTCGAGAAACATAGCAGATAAATGAAAAAGAAAAAATTTTAAAAAATCATAATTACGAAGGTATAGATATATGCTACACAAATGTTGAATCTGCCATATTTAAAAACAACATTTTCTTTTTGGCGTTTAAAGTGCCTATGAACCGAAAATTAAAATTGCTTTGTTCTTGAGATATTTTAGTTTGTTTGATATGCAAACTAACATTTTGACGTCGTAGGGGCATAATGAGCTATCGGCGAAGCTGGTTAGATATATTTTCTATTATCAAACCAAATTCATTTGAATGAAGCATGTGGATGTGTTTCGCCCCCAACACTAAACATGTAGATCTTCAAGTGATTATTATATTTGATAATAGCAAAGCTATATAACTTTTTCGATAACTCATTATATGCACGTGTGACGTCAAAATGTTTAATTTGCGTATCAAACAAACTAAAATATCTCAAGAACGAAGCAAGGAAACAAAAAACTGCAAAATTTGTTACTCTATCATTTTAATTGTTCTTTCAAAGAACAATTTGTTTCATGGGGGTACTTTAAGTACTTGTGGATGTTGAGAAACATCAACTGATGTTCGTGTTTTAAATATTACTTATCAAAACTAACCTTTCATAATTTTTCCATCTCTTATACTTTGCTTTTGAAACAATAATAGATCACTGTGCAGCTCCTAGTGGACCTCGGTATTTCGACTGTAAATACAATAAATATTAGATTACTTAATTAATGAGGAATGCTGCGTATATGTTTCTTATTCACGACTCACGAGTTGTGATGTATTATAACAATATAATTACTTACCCTTCAAATTCCATTGTTCTCTGTCTGCATTACTGCATTATTATGTCTGCAACGATTTCAGTAAGCACACTGCAATATTTTTAATATTGTAGCCAGCACACTGCAATATTTTTAATATTGCAGGCCAGCACGTTTACAAGCCTTTCGTTTCTCGTTTACAAGGGTCTAAAATCAGCGTTTCAACTTTAATATTTTATTGATGACATTTGATATTTAATTGATTTTACCAAACAGAAACTATGATAGGGGTTAGTAATTATAATACATGTAGATAATCTTATAATATAATAGATCACGTCGGCCAAACGGCATTATTGAATATATTGCAGCTAGCTAGCTGCAATATATTCAATAATAGCTTAATTAGTTGATGTTTGCGGGCATAAATTGTTTCTGGCCCGACTCAGGCTCATAACTTTTTCAGTTGGTAACTGCTTAACGGAGGTGAACTTTTGGAAAGAGTTTTCCCAATAGAATTACACGTCTTTGTCATTATTTCTTGCATTTCGCATTTAATAGTATAAATACACAGGTGATTATAGAAAATCGCGCGCGCTGATTGGTCGAGCTACTTCGGATTAATTCTCGATAATCACCTACAGCGTTTATTCAAAATGGCTGCCAGCCAAGTTGTCAATGCGACAGACGAGGAAATTAACAATTTTAAAGAAAATGTTGTTCCTAAAAGTACGAAAATGTGTATTTATACTAAAACAATTATTCGCCTCAGGCTCAGTGAATATCGGTGAATAATAACCTCGACTTCGTCTCGGTTATTATACACCAATATTCACCTCGCCTTTGGCGAATAATTGTTAAATAACGAAGAGGATTACTAGTAAGTGTGAAATAGATGCGTGGTGTTGTAAACATTGTTTCTTTCCAAAAGCTCATTCCTTTTTCGACGTCCATTCTGGTAAGTAGTTACCATCTTCATCAGTGATTCCCAACCTTTCTTCATCCAAAGACCCGGCCCCTCGGGACATGCATGTTCAAAAAATAATATTCCCCAACCCGACATTCTGTGATGACACATTTAAGACTACGGTCCATTAACATAAGTGAGAACACCACGTTTATTACTTATTGACGAGCTTTCGACCTGATGTTCAGTTGACCCAGGCCTTCATCATCAGCCTTATCGGCTGTTACCAGTTACTATTGCAGTACACTGCCTGGTGGCCGCTGTCAACTTTACATGTGATGATAGTCTTAATTCTATTGAAGAGATAAAACAACATGCAATCTGACTAACGCGCGAGCAAACACGGCCAAACGAGTGGCACAACATAGACCCGACGAACTAAACCATGCCCACAGGATATCTACTCCGGTTATTGATCGTGTATCATTGTGGAATTTTCCCATTGACGCAAGCTTCTACCAGGTTAGTTAAACGCAGACATTTCAGACATTTTACTTCGGTACGAAGATCGCATGTCCGAAATTGGCATTGTTTTAAAATTTTGCGCCATATAAGGTGTTCTATCTAACATTAAAGACAAAAGACAAAAAACACCTCACGAGTACGGCAGACAGGGCGCAGTTTACAAGATTAAATGCGCAGAATAAGGCCACACCAATTTTATTTTGTGTTTTACGGGCCCGCCGACGCTAAAAATCCAGAAAACGGAATAAAAATAAAATTGAAAATTTATCCTTTTATTTTTAAAATAAAAGGATAAATAAGTCAAGAATCCGAAATAATAAAAATCAATGGTTTTGTTCTTGCCGAAGCTCACTTTTTATGGCTGAAATGACTTGTCAAAACACGCTGAATTGTGCTGAGGTTTTGTACTTTTGGTTTTAATAATATTGTTTGGATCGTGTTTTGAGCAATATTCATGAACCGGAACCCGGCAGACTTTAGGCAAAACTTTAGCCTCCAGTCCTCTAATATGGAATTATGGGCATGCGCAAAACATGGCCGATCCGCAAGACGCTCTCACGTGTGCTTTCAAGCTGCAGCTCGCTCTTTATGTAAATATCTTGGATGTGCCGTGATGACGGGCCTACCAGATTGTGCGTGGTTCTCTGTTAGTATATTCACAGATCCTGTAAACACTGCAAAATTTGTCTTGCTAATTCTTGTGTCTTATTGACCAGTCTGAATCAGTTAGGCAATGGCTAATCTATTATATCAATACATTGTACTACGTTGCTTTATAAATCCTTTCTTGTGATATATAGATTTCTTGTGATAAATTTGAACATTCCTGAATCATCAATATAATTTTATTTTTTTATTTTTTCCCTCCTCCGATCCTGAAAAAAGAGGATTTCTGCCCGCAAAACACAAAATAAAATTGGCGTCGCCTAATGGTCACGTAATGGTAGAGTTTGACTCTCCGAACGAGAAGAACCCAGCCAGGTAATTTAGGTATATTGGTGCACGGTTATTGGTGAGACCGGCAGAATCTTGAAAACAAGACTAAACATAAACGAGCAACAAGGAACGGAGAAGTTGACTGTGCAACAACATTGCGGAACACCATCGACAAACTGAATACAATATTGATTGGGACTCGACAGAGTGCATGACTTATTGCTGTCAATATTGCACCAACTACAGACAACGAATTACACTGGAAAGTTCTGTTGGTACACAAACTTAAAACAACAACAATAAACCGATCACAATCATTGCCGGCGCCATGGAAAGGAAAAGACTGGGGGCTAATCATCCTTACACGCATGCAGCCGGCCGTGTCGAAGGCATATCAATAGCGCTCCCCAGGCAAGCGCCATACAACACATGTCAGACCACACATCACAGCTAAGATCTAGGTGTTGGTCTGAACGGAGGGAGGAAAACTCGAGAACCCAGTGAAAAACCCTCGAAGCACAGGAGAGATCAACTAAACTCTATTCACATGAGTTCAAAGCTCGAGAACGGGATCATTCGCAGACGGTCGCCCATCCAAGTACTAACCCCGTCCAACTGCGCTTACAGCACACGCCACCCGTGTTTCCCCTACAAAAGACTTAGCCATAACGTCTTATTACGAATAAACAAACAAAAATAGACTTATTCCATTCATCATTACCTACTATAAAATAGACTTATTTTCTTTATTTGTCTCTTATACTTCTACACTTTACACGCGCACATATAACTGACCAATATTGACAATAGACTGACAACAACACCCACTACTCCCACACGTAACCGAATCTCGTACACAACCATGACCTAATATGAACCAGACCGACATAAATATATAGGTGAACCTGTGAAACGTTTCACTTGACTCTGAGAATGACCGCGCCGGAGCTCGAAACGTCAGTCACTAGCACCACTGCTACTACTAACAGTCTTTCAAGACTACACCAACCTAGGCGAGCAACTTTTGCAAACATATACTAATCAGGCGACCACATCATGTGTTTAACGACGTTAAATAAATCATTACTCAATACTCCTATGTTCAAACTATTTACTATCACCATCACCAACACTTTTTCTCAAGACTACACTAACCTAGACGAGCAACTTTTACAAACATATACCGTAATACTCCTATAGGTTCAAACTATTTACTATCATCATCACAAACACTTTTTCTCAAGACTACACCATGCACCTAGACGAGCAACTTTCACAAACATATACTAATACTCCAAGATTCAAACCATTAATGCTTTATAACGTCAGTCACCATCACCACCACCACCACCACCACCACCACCAGTCTTTCTCAAGACTACACCAACCTAGACGTACGAGCAAGTCTCGCAAACAGGTACCAATACTCGTAGGTTCAAACCATTTACTTTATAAAGTCCGTCACCACGACTACGACCACCACCACCACTACTACCATTACCACTACCATCAGTTTTTAAACAAGCAACTTTTACAACCATGTACTAATATTCCTAGGCTCAAACCATTTACTTTATAACGTCAGTCCCCACGCCGTCACCACCACCACTACCACCCACCACCACTACAACCACCGTCACCATCACTGCCACTCATCGACGGTATGAATAGCAAATGTCTTTCGCATCTCATCTATTTGTTATTGTTATTTTGCTTTGATTGGCTAATTTTTCGCATCTCATTATCAATTTGTTATTGTCATTTTTATCTGATTGGCTTATTTTTGGTCACATGATTACCTTTCGTATATAAGCTCATTGTTTGTTTACACTCTTTACGTTTCTCTCTGACGAAGGGCCTTCGCTCGAAACGTTAGATTCCTACGTTCTCTGTTTCGGCAGTATATCTAACCTAAGTTACTATATTTCGACTGCCACTAACAGACTTTCTCAAGACTACACCACCTAGACGAGCAACTTTCACAAACATGTACTAATGAATTATAATTCTTGGCTCGTTTTAGAAAGAACAACTCTTCCCATCACCATGTCTTATCAGAGCAATTTTCTCACGCAGCCGTTTCATCTGACAGCTATCATTGTTCCTCGTTGGGAAAAGACGTGTTACAGCAAGGTGGCTCTGCTGTGGATGCCGCTATTATGACTGTACTCTGCTTAGGAATCATTTCTTTTCAATCGACAGGGATTGGTGGTGGTGGACACATGATTATTTATACACGAAGTACTGGCAAAGCTGAGGTGATCGATTTCAGAGAATGTGCCCCAAGTGGAGTGAAAGACAGTGATTTCATAAAACCTTGGAAAGAGGGAGAATATTTTGTCGATCCTAAGTTAATTCGAGGTACTGTACTATAAGAAGACACTATAGTTCAGTCTTTCTACGGTCTCACATCAAACAAATTTCAAAGGAACTGGTCTTAGCCTTGTCAGAGCCATTAGAGTTTCCCAGTCTTAAAATTTACCTGGAAAAGCACTTAGTCTATCTTTTAAACAAGACGCCTGGGTCAGGCGTTTACTCGGGCTATCGGGTCACGTTCACCTGTGTGAAGTATGCATGATATTCACCCTTCGTTCAGGCTCGGTGCACACTTGCATCGAATTGTGAATGTGGTGCATACTTCACAGAGGGTGAACATATTTACAATCAAGGAGTTGTCAGCCACATCACTGTTAAATAAACTAGAAAGTCAGTCAGTCAGTTTAAAAATCTACCAACAACGTGCAAGAACACCTTGTCACCTTGATCAAAAGGCAAAGCTGTTTCAACTTTTTGTCCAACTCCAAAAGCGAATGGAGCAAGTTATTCATGCTTCCGGAAATTACCGGAAGCATGAATAGAAGCATGAATGTGCAAAAATGCAATATTTGCAACAAAAACAACCAAAACTGAACAGAAACAGACTCGGAGCCGAAGCCACTGACCTATATATATATAACTGGACTGCGTGCTCCTATTACCTTTGAGTAATTAGGAAAAGTGTCCCCAAAATCGTTTTCAAAATGGCAGCAATCATTTTCAAAGAACCGAACTGATGACGCATGTTTTCAAAACTGCATTTTGGCATTCAGTCGAAAATTATATTAGCAAACGAGAAACTCGTCAGGTGTTTTAAAATCCGGTAAACAACGAGTTTTCCATCTTAATTCGTCCGTCTATTTTCCCGTCGTTAAAACAAGAAAGCCGGACGACAAACTATATCAGACTGGGACAGTGGAAGACCGTCAAAACTCGTCAGTCAGAAAGCTTTCGTCTTCTAATATCAAGTCTTTATCGAGTTCTAAATAACTACAACAGTAGGAATTATTGTAGTTCTGAACTACAATAAATCCCTTATCACGAAAACGTCCCGGCCGCTCGGCAACAGACATAAATAATATAGCTACATGGAAAAACCACCGAAATATTTTGTTTACACAAACTCGAGATCATGTTCTACTGATATTCCTATTTGGTCAGACAAATGATTCAGTACAGTAAAAACCCGCTAAGAAGAACCTACCACTATTAAGAACCTCAGGCTGAAATTAAGAATTTATTTATATAAGAATGTATAAGAATATAAGAACCTATCCCAGGCTGATTTGGTAAAAAGTAGGTTCTTGTTAGCGGGTTTTACTGTAGGCCTCTTGAATCGTTCCATAATAAATTAACAATGACCAACCGTGCATGCATTAACTTTTTCCTGTCCGAATTTGTCTTTAGTATTTTATTCACCTCTGGGGAAGCCCTCGCACAGGACTGGATCGAGTTTCTATTAAATTACTGAATATGAAGCCAACGGCGGCCATGTTAGAGTGACCACCTAACAACTACTGTGGCGTTGGAGACATGTTGGAGGGCATTCTGACATTTTCTATTTAATGTTAGTGAAGGGACATATTGGTTGGACAGTTATTTGATGTCGGTCAGTTTTGCTTTCCCTCTCAGATTAGCCATTGAATTTGTGATGAGGTCACTCCAATATGGCCGCCGTTGGTTCTAATTATCTGGTGAGAAAAGCCAACTGTGAAGCGTCAAATTAAGTTCAGGTTTTTGTGCATTTATGGTTAACAAAGTAAATATATTGGCCAGACTCTAAACCCATTTCGCAAGTGTCCCAGTTTGATTTGCTTGCACAATCGCAGTTTCATCTCAGTTAATGATCTCAGTCTGGTCAATGCAAATATGCTGGCTTCAAAATCAGCTTATCCGACACAACAGAAAACTCGATCCAGTCCTAGTTTTCAGATCAGCGGTTAAAGTAAGAAAGTCGCTTTGGGTATTTACGTAAATATTATATTTTCCTACGATAAGTACATGTCAGTGGTCGCTACCATTAGCAGAAGGGCCCATAAATGCCGCCATTTTGAAAGTGAAAATGGGGACACATTTTTGGACAGCACTCGCAGTCCAGTTATATATATATAGGTCAGTGGCCGAAACCTAGACTCGGTCTACCACAGATAGCCATTTAAATTAATCCTTTCATGCATGTGCATCATGCATGGCTTTTCAGCAAGACGTCTCCCCCTTGAGCGTAGAAAGGTCTGGCGTTAGACAGAGTAAGAAGATAATGTTGTTCCACACCATGGCCAACAATGTGAGTCAGAGGGTTAAAGCTAGCCTAGTTTTTAGGCCTTTCGTTTCCCACCATGAGCTTGGGCGCGTAGTCGATTTGGATTCTTGGGGGGAGGTCCGTTGGGATGACTTCCGAAACGCGTTAACCAAGAAAGGCCTAGAAACTAGGTTAAGGCCAGGTTAAAGCTACTTTGACTTAAAAAACTTATTAAATATTGATAAGGAAACACAAAGGAAATTAGTACCATGTCGGGTGTTTTATATATGATAAAACTTATTCACGTCAAAAACAATATGGAACGTGGGCGCTATTAATATGCCAAGCCTCCAGACAACGTCTTTGATAGGCTCTGGTACTGGTAAGGCCTGGTATACTTACCTCACCCGGAAGAGACGGCTGGACGCGTGACCCGCAAAACATGTTTGTGACGTATGCATAAATTAATTTCACGATATCAAAAATCATAGACACTGACTGAAATACAAGTGACTTTCCTGATCCTGTAGACTGAATGATGAAAACATCTTGACCATTAACAATTTTTTCTAGAGCTTCCCGTTGTAAATCTTTAAGTTATATCAACCTTAAATGTTTTTAAGTGCAATTACATGCCTCACTCATCAGCACTCTATTGATTGCCATTTTGAACTGACGAGGTAATTCATGCAAAGACCATTAATATATGCCTGCTGAAAATGCGCAGACGCGTTTGTGTTTGCGCCAATCGACAATAATAAACTCACGATCGAGTCCAGCCGTGATTTTGGGGGAGGTAAGTACCGGGGCGCGAGATACGGCTGGAAATCGAGTATATGTCTTTAATTAATGGTACCTGCATTAACGGTGATCTTATCCGTTCCCATGGCCATATGATGTGATGAAACGTCAAACCTAAACGTATTCTATTTCGCTGTTTATTCGTAGGAGGAATGTCTCTTGGCGTCCCAGGAATGCTAAAGGGGTTTGAACTAGCTCACAAGCGTCATGGGACATACTTGTGGAAAAAGCTCTTTGAATCTGCAGCAGAAATAGCTGACCAAGAAACGGGTGTCAGTCCATTTTTTCTGAAAAAATTGTATGAAGACTTACGCAGACACAACAAAACGGAGTTCAAAGAGTTCAGGTAGCAAAAATGATTTAGTCTTAAATTATCCTGCATGAATGATTATTGCCCCTCAATCGATCTTTTTGATGGGATAGCAAAATAGCCTGAAATCTATTAATCTAGCATTAGCAAATTGGTCTAACATGCGCTAAGAATTTTCTGTCTATCCAGATTCATCCAACCATCTATCTGTCCATGCATCGACCCATCCATACACCGTCCGTCGGTCCATCCGTCCGTCCGTCCATCCATCCATCCATCCATCATGCATACATCCATCCAACCGCCCGCGGCCCGCCCGCCCGCCATCCGTCTGTGCGTCCGTCCGTTTATTCTTCTGTCCGTTCTTGTGTCCGTCCTTGAGTCCGTATGTGTGTCCGTTCATCAGTCTTTCCCACTGACCAAACCGTACGTCCATTCGTCTAAAAGTCCATCTGTCCGTCCGTTCGTACTTTTGTCCATTTATCTATCTATCTGTTCGTCCGTCCGTCCTACCGACAGCCCATCTGTCCTTCTCTCTCTCCGTCCATTCGTTCATCTATCCATCAGTTCGTCTGCCCGTTCGTCTTTCTGCCGTCGTCATGTCCATCCATCCGTCCGTCTGTTTGTGCGTCCATCTATCTGTCTGTCCGTCCGACCGACCATCTGTCCATCCGCTCGTCCATCAACCCACTCATCTCTCTATATCCATCCATGCGTTAATGCATCCCCCATCTAGTTTTCTACATAACTGCCTCATTAGTTCATGTTCTAACACAACCTATATAGGACATTCCTTGCATCAAGTAAAGAAAATGTCTTCAGACATCCTGCGTTAGCGAAGACACTAAGAATAATCGCAAAAGCTGGAAATGCATCGCCATTTTACGACGGAGTTCTAAGTCCTAAGATTGTCGAGGATATTCAGAAGAACAGTGGAATAATAACGCTGAACGATTTGAAAGACTATCGCGCCATTGTACGAGAGCCAACAAAAATTAAGTTAGACGACAAGAAAATGTACTCCACTCCACCGCCTGCTGGAGGAACAATTCTTTCACTAATTCTTAATGTCTTAAACGGTAGGTTGATATACGTATAAGGCATAAAGAAAATTCTACTTGTAATAGTTTCAGGGCAAGATACATACCTTTTTAATTACCTTTTATTGGAGGTACGGATGGCACAAGCTGTTAGCGCGCTGCCTCTCACCAATTAAGTTAAGCCGTAGTCTTTAGAATGGTTAAACCCGATCAAATGAGCTTGGTACTCGGATGGATGACCACATGTACATTAGCTTCACGTGAGTAGAATTGTTGATTCTCTCCAGTGTCTCCAGTCTTTTGCAACGGGTTCTCCAGTTTTCCTCCGTTCGCAAAATCAACACCATAGTTGATTTCCAGTTCATTCAACTAACTAGTTCCATCAAAAGTCCAGTCAATCTACTTAAAAATAAGAGCCTACATCAAACAAATTGCAACAGAAACGGTTTTAGCTTTTCCAGTACCACGGTGCGGTCGGAAATAACATACCAAAAGTCCCGGAAAATCCACCTAGTGGAAAGTTAACAAAAATCTAAAAAGAGAGAAATTTCAAGTTCGTTTTAGCAAATGTCACTTAATATTATGTAGTTAGAAAGTTCTCAGAAAACTATATGAAGGACATCTTAGCAGGTAGTACGGTTTTCCAAGCCTGATTGATTGATTGATTGATTGATTGATTGATTGATTGATTGATTGATTGATTGATTGATTGATTAAGCGGACGAGAAAGAGAGCGAGCAAGTAGGAAAGCATTGAAAAGTTTATGTGAACCGAAGCAAAAAATTTGAGAGTATGAAAATTTATTTTATGGAACAGGTTACAATTTTTCAAAACCGGAAAGTGGCGGCACCTCAGATAAACTATCAAAGATTTATCACAAAATGATCGAATCGTTTAAATGGAGCTACGCAAACACCGGGTTGCTGGAAGATCCTGATTTTTCTCCAAAGGTCAACGCTGGAAAAGATTCATCTTCTGTTCGAAGTAAGAACGCATCGAAACGATTCCTCAATCAGGCAAGACTTTCTAATGTTATTTAACAAATAGATTACGTTTTACCATGCGTGTGTACTGTAATAGATCACAGATGATGTCACAGCGTGTAAAGAACAACAATCACGCCTGCAGCCAATTACAATCGTTCATTCAATCACCTGATTGAAGTTTGATACTCCAGTAAAACCAGTAAAACCATCGCCCTTTGGCCTCGTGCTTTCATCATGTTTTCTCGTGTTTGCATCCCCTGATGAAACACTCAAAGTCGTTGTTGATATATTGCGCAACAACACATTACCTGTATAATTACTTTGAAAAGTATGTTCTTAAAGGGTATTGGCAATAAAAATTAAGTTTAACTCATTTGAAAGAACTCGTCAAATGGTATAAGAAGACCTTTTCAATTTTTCCGTATCTGTTTTGGTTTTGGAAATATTTCGACGAAACTCAGCGTGCTGTCCGCCATCTTGGAATTATTTTCGATATGCAAAATTATGCATGTGACGACATAAGCAGGGTAAAGTGAAATTTTTATCTTGCCAACCTTATGACATTATGAGCTAGAAACTGGTTTTTTTGTTGCGCTATTTCCATTTGAAATTGACCCACAACATTTAAAAAGCCTTTCCTAGAAATTTGGGCACCCACGGAGTAGTTTCATCAGGTTTACCCTGCTTGTGATGTCACCAATTTCCTGGTTAATTAGACCCAATATTACAACAAGATGGCGGACAGCACAATGTCTTTCGTCGAAATATTTCAAAACACAAGAAAGATACAGAAAAATTACAAAAGGTCTTCTTATACCATTTGGCGAGTTCTTTCAAATGAGACAAACTTAATTTTTATTGCCAATACCCTTTAAAAAACCTTTAATTATAGAATATTAAAGAGCTGTTGGGAAAGGAATACAGTGCGCTCATTCGAAAGGCAATCTCAGAGCGTCGTACACATAATATTAGTTATTATAAACCAGATGGTTTAGTTGGAAAACTTCAAGGAACAACGCATGTTTCAATCTTGGCCGAAAATGGTGATGCTGTCTCAATAACGACCTCTCTCAATGACTTGTAAGTTTTTGTTACTGGCTGTTTTTGGTCATTTTCGGTTGTTCTAAATCGTTTTGGTTGTTTTTTTGTTTTGTTTTGTTTTGTTGTTTTTGGTTGTCTTGTTGGTTTTATTTGTTTTGGTTGTTTGGTTGGTTGGTTGGTTGGTTGGTTGGTTGGTTGATTGGTTGGTTGGCTTGCTTGGTTGGTTGGTTGATTGGTTGGTTGGTTGGTTGGTTGGTTGGCTTGCTTGGTTGGTTGGTTGATTGGTTGGTTGGTTGGTTGGTTGGTTGGTTGGCTTGGTTGGTTGGTTGGGTTGGTTGGTTGGTTGGTTGGTTGGTTGGTTGGTTGGTTGGTTGGTTGGTTTCTGCCTGAGCTGACCAAAAACGGCCTATTTTTTTTATATTCTGTCATAGTCAATCATGGTCTGGAAACTCAGCTAAATTCTTTGGTTTATCTTTTTGTTCGACTTTATGCATTTTTGTGCACGGTGCACGGTCACTGAACACATTGTATTTTAGTATATTGAACGAACTGTCCAATAGCAACGTTTCACTTCAATCACTCAACCGTGCTATTTAAATATTAATAAACCTAAAACAAAGGATGTGCACGGTGTAAGGTGCGGTTCAATATAAAATCCCAGCTCATTATAGGCGCTTCATTAAGTTTGCCGAGTTTCCAGACCATATCTCGATTGACTATGATTCTGTCTAACGCCAAATGATTTTACTCGTCAATGGGGCAGAGCCCCTAGACATCCTAGAGAGCAATGGGTTAATTAACAATTAGACAACGAGCCCGAGTTTTCTATGAGTTTTCTGATAGAAAACGATGGCGAGTTGCCTAATTGTTTTAGTATAAGTTTACCAACAAAAGTTAAATAAATTCTCGACTGTAACGTATTCTTTGAGGCTCGTTTAATACATTTTTAACTGCCAACAACAAACGTTCAACCGTCATTTCGGACATTTCTTTGGTCCCGTACGCTAACTGATGGAAAAGTAAGTTTTCTTGCATAATTTAGCATGGGTTTTCATGTACAATATTGAAACAATATATTTCCATTTATTTGATATGTAAAAGTGACAAAACGTTGAAAGAAACATTCATTTTAGCTTGTAGGTTTACATCACGAAATCTTGTCAATAGCAAGCGTAATTTTGAAATGTGTTTTATTTGCAGTTACTTCGTTTTAAACGAACAGAGAAAAAAACAATTTAACGATCTTACCATTAATAATTTCCATTCTAACTATTTTGTAGCCGTTTTTTGTAGAACGTATTGCTTCACCTAAATGTTTAATTTCTTCTGTCATTGCCCACTCAGTTATAATTTCGGCCAATGTTGCTTAGCAGAACAACCACTGGCTCAAATGATCATTGCTCTCACTACGCATTTTGTCATTGGTTAATTTCGTTAAAAGAGGGCTTTTCATTGGTTTATCGCCCAGGTTTCAATCAGCGGATAGTAACTTCTGTGATAGCAAATGAAATCCAAGGATTTGTGATAGAAACTTGTAAGTTTATACCAACAAGTTGGCAATCCAGTTGTATATAGAGATCAGTGGTTGAGTGGTGGTTATGGTTGTCGTTACAATAATAGTTATTTCGACATTTTTTCCCATTTCCAATCCAGTTTTGGTTCCTACGTTTATTCAAAGCAACTGGGAATTATATTTAACAACCAAATGAAGGATTTCCGTGAATTTGGCTTCATTTCTCACAGTGGAGCCTCGAAGCCGACTACGAACCTTATACTACCGGGAAAAAGAATCCCGTCGCTTATGGCCCCGGTGATAATGGTCGATAAACATAAGAACGTCATCGTGGTGATCGGAGCAGCCGGTGGGAGTCGAATGCCATCTGTTATGGCTCAGGTATGAAGAATATTTGTTGCAGGTTTGACCACTGTCTGAAAATCAGAAATATATATTTTCTGAGCATTTGAGTTTGACAAACGTCTATCAAACGTCTGTTATAACTGGACTGATTCTTTCTCCCATAGCAATAGCCGCTGACTTTTTTCTCATAAATACATTTATATCTAAATTATTCGGCATGCGGGCGCGGCTGAGCCTGCAGTAAAATAAACATATTCAACAGAACACGGTCAGCGGTCGCTACCACAAGAGAAAATACTTTTTGGACAAGTCTCGCACTTACATATATATAGGTCAGTGGTTACATTACACCTAGCTCACAAACGTACCACATGCGCTACATATATATGCACAACTCATAGCAAACGTTACTGCTTAAAGCTTAAGAAATTGCAAGTTAGCTCTCTTCTAAGCCTCAGTACTTCAATGGCTAGACGCGATCCCTGTCTGGGGTCAGAAATATTTTTTGAGTATTTGAGATTGACAAACGTACGAACAAACAAACAAACAAACAAACAAACAAACAAACAAACAAACAAACAAACAAACAAACAAACAAAGGAACAAACGAAGATATGAATAGATGGATTGAGGAGGGAGGGAAGGAAGGAAGGGAGGGAGGGAGGGAGGGGGATGGATGAATGGATGGTTGGAAAATAGATGGGATGGAATGAATGAATGAATAGATGGATGAGATGGATATATGTAGATGGATGGCTATTTTTTCTATCAAACGATCAAGGAGCAATAATCGTTCATGGAGGATCATAAGACTATATAATTTTTGCTTCCTAAAATGTCTTGTTGTGTCTCCATCCCCATGTCTCCATACAATCTCCACAGAAAATATGGACTGACAGGCGTTTCCGGGTCAGCTAGTTTTGTGAACTAGCTCAAATTCTGGGACGTCAAGAGACATCCTTCCTACAAAAAATAGTGCAATGAAATTCGTTTAGACCGTGTACAAGTTATGGATGAATAATAGCAAGACTAAATTCATGATTATTGGCACAAACCCCAGCTTGCTATAAAGGTTGATATCGACCACCTCACGATTGGTGATACCAAAGTTGCGCGGGTTTTAGCTGTAAAAAACCTTGGGTTTTGGTTTGATAGCAACCTCAACCTTCAAACTCACATTAATAAGCCTGTTCTGCCACCTATTACCACCTTAATAACAGTAGACGCATAAGGAAGTTGCCGACAGTACATCTTGATAAGCTACAAAGACTACAGAATTCAGATGCGAGACTTATAAGTCATAACGCAATCTCGTTCCCAGAGTCCACGTTCCCCACGCGGGAAACGAGAGACTCTGGGATAATCCGTTTCACATCGATATTTCATTGGCTGATGAACACAGTGAACTCTATATAACTCTTCTTCCGGATAACAAGAATCCTGTCATGGCGTGAACGGATTATCCCAGAGCCTCTCGTTTCCCGCCGCTGGGTAAGGGGAACGTGGGCTCTGGGAACGAGATTGAGTCATACGCCGAGGTACTGCCACATTACTCCAGTGCTGTACTCATTACATTGGCTTCCGGTCAAATTTAGAATTGATTTTAAGATTATTGTTATTACTTTAAAGCAATTTTTTGACTCGCACTCATAATTTTTGTGATTTAGTTACTATTAGCAGTGGCGTGGTGGCAGGGGGGGCAAGGCCCCCCAGCTGGGGTTGCAGAATTTCTTTGTATAGCTAGGTCTTCAATGGGGGGATATAAAGATCTGAAATCTGTAATCTTTTGTGTTTTCTATGAAGTTTTATAATCTTCAGAATTCTGTAAAATCTCACTCCAAAATGCAGGAAATGGCATATCAGAGACTCTAGATTTCAAAATTTTCCCCCTAGAGGTTTGGCGCTACTTCGCCGCTTGCATTAGCGTGGTCTTTGAGAGAACCCGTTGTTTGTTGTAATATTATATATTGCTACTTCAGTTATTTTAAAACAAAAAATGTGATCATTTATCAAATACAGTAATGTCGTTTTTTCTTTTTTTCTTTTTTTTTTTGGGGGGGAGGGGGGGGGGGGGGGGCGCCAAAGCTAATCTGACCACCCCAGCATGAAACTTGCCACCACGCCACTGACTATTAGGAAACAGTCAAAGTATAGTCTTCGATCGAACTTAGGTCTTTTACTACAACCACCCAGTATACGAACTAAAAAGACTCTTGGTGATCGCGGTTTTTCAGTTGCGGCCACCAAACTTTGGAATGCTTTGCCAGTTGACATTCGTCAGGAAGACAACTTTATTAAGTTCAAAGGATTGGTTAAGACACATCTTTTTAAGACTGCCTTTTATTAGTATATTTTATAAAATAGTTTGTTGTTAGTTGTTAATTATCGGATTCTATAACGTAATTTTGTAATGCGCATTTGATCATATTCACATTTAAATTCGCGCAATAGAAATATTAAATCATTATCATTAACGTTTTATCACTGGTGACTGGATTAGAAAATTATTACTAATGGATGGATGGATGGATGGATGGATGGATGGATGGATGGGATGGATGGATGGATGGATGGATGGATGGATGGATGGATGGATGGATGGATGAATGAATGAATGAATGAATGAATGGATGGATGGATGGATGGATGGATGGATGGATGGATGGATGGATGGATGGATGGATGAATGAATGGATGAATGGATAAATGGATAAATAGATAAATGGATGAATGGATGAATAAATGGATAAATTGATAAATGGATGAATGGATGAATGGATGCACGAACGAGCGAACGAACGAACGAACGAACGAACGAACGAACGAACGAACGAACGAACAGACAGACAGACAGACAGATGAATAAAACAAATCAATCAATCGATCTATTAATTTATTTATTTTATTGCTCAGGTAATTGCAAGATATTTATGGCTTGGAACAAGCTTGGAGTCTGCAATAGACAAACCACGGTTTCATCACCAACTATATCCAAATTTAGTTTTCGTCGAGAGGGATATTTCTAATTACACAAGAACTAAACTAGAAGCACTTGGTCACAAGATATCCGAGAATATAGAACTAGTTGCACACTATCCCTTGAGCAATCTAGCGAGATTGAACGCTCTGGCCGTTGAACGAAATACGCATTCGACCGGCAAAAAGACCATCTATGCTGTGAATGACAAACGAGGCGGAGGCGGTCTTGCAGGATACTAGAGAGCTTAATCAAGCGGAAACAAATACCCGAGGCGCAGGAAAGAACCAACAAACTCCACTCACATAGAGACAAAGTGGTCACCCATCCAAGTAACTAACCCTGTCTGACCAAGCTTAACTTCAGTAGTGAGAGGCAGCGCGCTCGCAGAGTATAAGTAATAGTTAAAATATTCGCGTCCGATCTTTATGGGCATCTACAACAACCTCGTACCCAGGGTCTTCTCTGCTTTCAAAATGGCGCGAGGTGAAGACCCTGGCAAAGGCTGGTCACGTGATTCCCAAATACTCCACGATTCTTGGAGTATTTCGTCACGTGGATAATTTGAGCTTCGCCCGTCCTGGGGGGAGCGGTTGATTCGGTTCTTATAAACGTCAAGGTTGTTGCAAGTCCGGTAACGTTAGCGGTAAATTAGATATATTTCAAAATTTACGACATTTGCTGGATAATTCATATTTGTTGCCGTCAATCGCCAGAAATGAAGCCGAAGGCGACGAACGATCATAAACTGATAAACAGAAACCCGCTCTGCGGTTACAGGTACTGATACATACATTAAAAATATTCGAATGCTGTTGATTGTTGGAAGTATATTTACCGCACGTTTCGGATTTGTGGAAATTTAATTGTTGTATCTGTCGATTTATACTCGAACGGCATATTCGAATCTGCTAAGTCCTCGTTGACTTTGAGGTTGTACTTTATTCTTTAATACAAATATTCGATCAACAACAATTCTTCGATCAACGAACATTTATATAGATCAGCACTGAAGACTTTGACTTTGTATATTTCTAAACTTTTTAAATTAGAATCGGAAAGTTTATTATAATATATATAAATATATATATTAATATATAAATGTTAATAAACACTTCTTGCTTGCATAATAAAGCAAATATGTTGTAGTGTAGACGCTTCTTACTAAAGATGGTCATTAACTGATTTGATAAACTTGTTAGGAGAATGTCTTGTTATTAGTCGATTTAGTTATTCTTGAGTGCCTAAATAGTTCGCTGAATAGTTCAACTACACGCTGTTTATCAGTGACTGTACCGCGCTCCCCGGTAGAGTGTGAGTCACTCATCAAAATATTCCAAAATTATTGGTGTCACGTGACTAGCCTTTGCCAGGATCTTCTCTCCGCCCCGCCATTTTGAGAAGGCCCTGGGTACGAGGTTGCATCTACAATGGCTCGCCGAAACTTATCAAATTGTAAGTGTAAATGATGAACACTTTGTTTAAGAGTCGTAGAAAAGGTTAAATAAGATCATTTTAATTCAGAAAAAGCTGAATTTGAGCCACTAGTGCCTATTAACTTTGATAAAACATTGATGTTTTACTGATTAATCAATGTTTTATCCGTATTTAAAGATGCTGATTAAACATTCATTTATTTTGAATTTTCGTCATGAATTAATGAATTTGATAAGCATAGTAAGGCTACGTCCACACGTATACGTTTTCGTAGCGTTTTCATATTGTTCTCCGTCCTCAAGGGAATAGAAAACAATGTCTACTTACCTGAAACAATATGAAAACGCTACGAAAACGTACGTGTGGACGTAGCCTAAGAAAACTCTCTTTTCAAAACTCTCTTTTCCTTCAGTTAATAGAGAAGTTAATGTTAGCTAATTAGGCCATGATCCCCTTTATTCCACCTCTGAAACTGAGAAACTAAGAGGGTGTTTATATGTAAGCGGGCCAGCCCGGGTACCCTATACCCAAGGCCGGCTGGCCTTGCCGAGATGATTTTTATTGTGTCTACATGAGAAGGGCTAGCTCGCCTAGCCGGGTTGGCTTGCTTGTTGTGCTAATTGCGTAATTTATCAGTTCTGGTAAGACACGAAGTCTCATTGTTTTAAATATGAACTGTACATAAACAAGCAGAACTTGTGAATTGATAATATGTCGAAAAGGCTGATAAAAACAAATTTTGTCGCGTGTACGAAACTAATGCCAGCCCGAGTAGGCGAGCCAAACTGTCAATCGTGTTTACATGGAAAAAAAAACAAACCCGGGTATAACCGAGATCTCTGTCTCACAAAGCGAGATCTCGGCTAGGCGGACTGACTTGGCTGTCATATAAACACAAGATGAAAATTAACAAGACACCTGGGTCAGGTGTTCACTCGGGCTAGCGCTACTGGAAAGTGCAGAGGTCTCTATAACGCGCGAGCAAAGAGGTGGATGTGCTGCAGGACTCCTGAATTAAAGTGTCTAGAATTCAGGATGATCCTGATGCCTAGGGGACTTCTTTGTCCCACATGCATGCGGGATGTTAACCTTTGACGCCCGATCTGCCCGGATACGGATTTCCCCGGATTTTTCAGTTGCTATGGTTTAGCCAATCATAGCTCAGCAGGCTTACCATATAAGGTAAGACCGATTGCACTTCATGAATTCTAAGAACGTAATGCGAATAATTACTTGTTACGCTCGCTTGAAAGTTATATAAATCGCAACGCGAACATGTCGACGTGTATTAACATATTTTGCGTTAAACATGGATATATGTTCAAAGAGATTTTTGGTGATTCGGACAGCGAAGAAGACTTCTACGGGTTTTAAGTTGAAGACATCGAACTCGACAACAACGAAGATGGCGTTGCGCGTTGGCTTTGTTGGCGAACGTGATGATGATAAAGAAATACAGCAGAAGATCTTGAATGGTTTAGGGAAGGAAGCCATATCGGTTTGCCAGCTTTTTCTCCATCCTTTGGCCCTCTTAAATTACTGAACACTACGTTTGGCACTTGGCATTGGGATTTTTCCTATTATTCTTTAGTCTTGAGTTGTTCAAACACATTGTAGAGCAAACTAATCTCTACGCTGTGCAAGAAAATGCCGAGAAAGAAGAAGGAAAGCACGAAGGAAAGCGGCCTCGTAGATCTCGGTCTCACAAAGCGAGATCTCGGCTAGGCGGGCTGGCTCGGCTCTCATATAAACACAAGATGAAAATTAACAAGAAATAACAGCACAAGCACGATCTCGGCAAAGCGGGCTGGCACGCCTCCATATAAACACCTCTAAGTTTCAGAAATAGAATAAAGAGGTCATGGCCTATTTAGAAAACCATGCATATAAAACAGTGACTTAGTCAATTCTCAAGAATAGGTTTGTTGCTTGAAAATAATTGGAAGTGTTATAATATAATAATATAAATACTATAATAAGAGAAACATGATTAATTCATCTCATCTATGTACCAACTGCTATAATAAACCGTTCCTTAAAAAAGTGCCTGTGATACGAAAATTAAGTTTGTCTTATTTGAAAAAAACACTTAAAGGGTATTGGCAATGAAAATTAAATTTGACCCATTTGAAAGAACTCGTCAAATGGTATAAGAAGACCTTTTGTAATTTTTCTGTATCTTTCTTGTGTTTTGAAATATTTCGACCAAAGACAGCGTGCTGTCCGCCATCTTGTTATAATATTGGGTCTAATTAACTAGAAAATTGGTGACGTCACAAGCAGGGTAAACCTGATGAAACTACTCCGTGGGTGACCAAATTTCCACGGAAGGCTTTTTAAATGTTATGGGTCAATTTAAAATGGAAATAGCGCAACAAAATCGAGTTTCTAGGTCATAATGTCATAAGGTTGGCAAGATAAAAATTTCACTTTACCCTGCTTATGTCGTCACATGCATATCGAAAATAATTCCAAGATGGCGGACAGCACGCTGTCTTTGGTCGAAATATTTCCAAAACCAAAACAGATACGGAAAAATTGTAAAAGGTCTTCTTATACTATTTCACGAGTTCTTTCAAATGAGATAAACTTAAATTTTATTGCCAATACCCTTTAAAATGACAAAGTAAAAAAACAAACTTTTATACAGTTTTTCGTTTCCTTGCTTCGTTGTTGAGATATTTCAGTTTGTTTGATATGCAAATTAAACATCTTGTACGTTTGCTATTTAACAATTAGTCACCGAAGTCGAGGTGACTATCGGTAAATACACCGATAGTCACCGAGACTGAGGTGACTAATTGTTTTAGTATAATTTCAGAGGTTGATAAAAAACCAATCACGTTGAAACAAAAACTTTTAAACAACTGCTTTCATTTTAACAGTGGTGATTCTGTTTATTCACAGACGATGTTAGCAAGCCACAGTCTTTGTCAGTAAATAATTTCAAAAAACTAGTAAACAACATCCTACTTTGGAATTGAACTTGTACATGCATTCAAATATATGCTAAAAAGACTTTTATTCTGGTGTTTTGGATCCTGTGTTACGGCTTTTTTGCACTTAATTCATGCTCAATATGTTCTTCACTCATGACGAAGTTTTCGACACATCGCTACGACCAAAACCTAGCCAAAACATACAAAAAATACGAAGAATTATAGAAAATATACTTCCTTACCTTTAAAAAGTTTTGTTTTCTTACGATATTTGATATGTACAACATCTCAGTGATAAATGTTTTCAGTATTATGCTCTTTTGTTTGTCTCAAAAACTACAGACCCCATTTTGAAAAAAAAAATCAACAGTTCAATGAATCAACAAATTCTAAATTCTCATACCTCAAAATGACAACTCCGAGGGGGAGACTGAAACGAGTAAAGTCAGTGCAGTGATGAATAAGTATTAGTATAAATACACCGGTGATTATAGAAAATCACGCGCGCTGATTGGTCGAGCTACTTCGGATTAATTCTCGATAATCACCTACAGCGTTTATTCAAAATGGCCGCCAGCCAAGTTTTCAATGCGACAGACGAGGAAATAAACAATTTTAAAGAAAATGTTGTTCCTAAAAGTACGAAAATGTGTATTTATACTAAAACAATTATTCGCCTCAGGCTCAGTGAATATCGGTGAATAATAACCTCGACTTCGTCTCGGTTATTATACACCGATATTCACCTCGCTTTCGGCGAATAATTGTTAACCAGTCTTTTTTCCAAAACTACTTTTGAAGAACAATTTCTTGTGATGCAATAGTCACCGCACTAGGCGGTGACTATCACCTCAGATTCACCGCTGAGCGGACCAATCAGAAAGCTGGAAAGCCTCTTTTCCACTATGAAATTATACTAATAAAAGACGCTTTCCAGCTTTCTGATTGGTCCGCTCAGCGGTGAATTGAGGTGATAGTCACCGCTTGTCACCGCCTAGCGCGGTGACTATTGCATCACAAGAAATTGTTCTTCAAAAGTAGTTTTAGAAAAAAGACTGGTACTTATTCATCACTGCACTGACTTTACTCGTTTCAGTCTCCCCCTCGGAGTTGTCATTTTGAAGTATGAGATTTTAGAATTTGTTGGTCCATTGAACTGTTGAATTTTTTTTTCCAAATGGGGTCTTAGTTTTTTAGACAAACAAAAGAGCATAATACTGAAAACATTTATCACTGAGATGTTGTACATATCAAATATCGTAAATAAACAAAACTTTATAAAGGTAAGGAAGTATATTTTCTATAATTCTTCGTATTTTTTGTATGTTTTGGCTATGTTTTCGCCACATCGCTACGACCAAAACTTCGTCATGAATAAAGAACATATTGAGCATGAATTAAGTGCAAAAAAGCCGTAACACAGGATCCAAAACACCAGAATAAAAGTCTTTTTAGCATATATTTGAATGTATGTACAAGTTCAATTCCAAAGTAGGATGTTGTTTACTCTTTTTTTGAAATTATTTACTGACAAAGACTGTGTCACCACTGTTAAAATGAAAGCAGTTGTTTAAAAGTTTTTGTTTCAACGTGATTGGTTTTTTATCAACCTCTGAAATTATACTAAAACAATTTCGCGGCTCGGTAAATATTCACCGATAGTCACCTCGACTTCGGTGACTAATTGTTAAATAGAAAACTCGTGCTCGTTGTCTAATTGTTAAATATAATCACTTGAAAATTCTACATGTTTGATGTTGTGGAAGAAACACACACCCACATACCTCCTTCGAATTAACTCGGTTTGATAATAGCAACGATATATAACCAGCACGATATATTATGCGTGCAAGTGACATCAAGATGTTTAATGTGCATATCAAACAAACTGAAATATGTCAACAACGAAGCAATGACACGAAAAACTGCAAAATATGTTACTCTGTTATTTTAAGTGTTCTTTCAAATAAGACAAACTTAATTTCCCTTTTATTAATACTTTAAAATAATATAATTAATCATGTGCATTTCTTATAGAACGAGATATGTAGTAATGATATATTAACAACAAGCCCATAGACCCCCACTCGAGCCACCATCACTATCTTCTCCATCCGCACCACCACGAAAACTTCTTCCTCCTTTACTGGAACTTCCTCTGCCCGAACTTCCTCTGCCTCCTCTGGCGAGTTTCCATAGGAGTCTCTGCAATGACAACTGAAGCGAATGGACTCAACGCATCTTGCATGAATACAACTGTTGCTTAAGCACTGATGATAGTCAAGAATATACAGCCATTTCCATATCCGATACAACCTATTACTCTTTTACCAAGTTTAACGGCTTCTGCTAGTGTTTTATTGCCGTTTGTCAATAACCCCGGCGTTTGAGATTTCGACGACGTTGATGCGACTGTTTTCATGGTCGTTGATCGACCTGTAGATAATTCTGAGGCTCTTGTTATGGTCGTTGGTCGACCTGTATTTACTGAAGCTCTTCTCATAGTCGTTGGTAGCCTGTAAACAGATTGTCTTTGGGGGCGGGGGGGGGGGGGGGTTGTTGACCTGTATTGATTTATGAGGCTCTAATACAGTCGCAATCTCGTTCCCAGAGCCCACGTTCCCCACCCGGGAAACGAGACTCTCTGCGATAATTCGTTTCACATCCGATATTTCATTGGCTGATGAACATAATTACTCTTCTTCAGGATCACAAGAATCCTGTGATGGCGTGAACAGATTATCCCAGAGCCTCTCGTTTCCCGCCCGCTGGGTAAGGGGAACGTGGGCTCTGGGAACGAGATTGATACAGTCGTTGGTTGATCTGTATTTATTTCCAAGGCTCTTATTTTGGTCGTTAGTTGACCTGTATTTATTTTTGAAGCTTTTATTATGATCGTTACTCTGCTCTCACCGGAGACCGAGTGATGACATTTTTTGAAGAAAAAAACCACACTTCAACCAACGTATATGGTTACTCGTGAAATAAAAGTAGTGTGCTGCGGTAGGCAGTGTTGAAACAACAATCGAAATATAGTAAGGTTAGATATACTGCCGAAACAGAGAACGTATAGTCTTACGGTTTCGAGCGAAGGCCCTTCGTCGCTTGCATGCATGCAGTAGAGAGTTTGGCAATCGCGACGTCTTTGACGACGGCTACGCCAACACTGCCTCCTCCACAGGCCCTATTGCATCATGGACAGGACACACACGCCGAATTTAGGGCCTGCAAGATCCTGTAAAAAATTTGGCAAAACTTGGCACGGAATAAATTTGCATAATTAACTACATTTTTAATAGCCATGGCTATATCCGAAGATTTTGAAGGCCATTGAAGACTTATTACATACGAATCCTAGCTTTAAAATGCAGGAATTGTTGAAGAAAGCAATTACGGTTGAACTTTGTCAACTTTCGGTCGGAATAATCAACGAAAATAGGGGCTGTTTATATGGGAGGCGGGACGGGACGTTTTTCATCCCGGGTTTACATGAGTTCTACCACCCGGGACGTTCAACAAGCATCTCTAGTTCGTGTTGGACATGCTCGGTATTTCGCTTTTTTTAGGGAAACTAAGCTATTTGGTCGGATAAACTGTACGTATCTTGTAGCCAGATGAATTATCTTTCTTCCAGTATATTTCATAGCTTCTACAGTGGACTATTTCTTGAGAAAACGTTCGGAGTGGCAAACGACTAGGCATTTTTGTTTTTGCATCACATGACAAATGTTGCAAAGTCAGCATAATATCGTCCCGGCAAAGCCGGACGGAGTGTTTACATGAGAAAAATTGTCTTGGATTTGCCAGGATCCCGGCTGAGCGAACCGGGATGAAAAACGTCCCGGCAAACATCTTTCCATATAAACGGAACGGGATAAATAAGAGAGATATACATGCATGGTGAGATCCCGGCAAACGTCCCGTCCCGCCTCCCATGTCTACCCAGAGACTCTTTGGTTTATACTTTTTCGGTTTCCACAATTCCACAACAACTGAAACTTGAATTACGCTACACTATAGCCTACAATTTAACAAAATTAAATCTCATTAACTCTTGGTCAGTTGACAGTCTTCGATAGCTAAATAAACCAAAAAACAATACGAAAAACCTGTTACTCAGTTCCTGACCGTCGAATTTGCTTTTGTTCGGCAGATATTTCCCCCCCTTCAATTCCTTTTTGTCACTAAAAATATTATTGGCAGAAGGTCGGTAATTCTAAAACATATTGGTTTCTTCATTGTCATGATCTGTAAGAAAGTTTAGACCGAATTTCCTAGTGGGTCACAGTGTTTAAAGAACTTGGACGTACGTTTGTTGAACAGAGGCCGGAAAAAATTTGCAGGCCCTCTCAAAACTATCGCCTCTATATAGGGCCTAGTCTCGCTGTGCATAATGGGATCGGTCACCATTTTGTTTACAGGATCTGGCAGGCCCTCTAAACAGTGTGTCCTGTCCATGATGCAATAGGGCCTGTGGAGGAGGCAGACGCCAACAACCCCAAAAGGACTGGGACGAGTTTAATGTTCGCGTAGCAACGTCGCCCGTACGTTCTCCTGTGACGCCATTTTAGTCAAACTGGCGTTGTGTGACAACGGCAAGCATTGATATGGCAGAAACTGCAGAAAATAAGTAAGTATTGACTGTTTTGGATTTGTTGGACTATATATTTTTATCTATTCAACTCATTTCCCAATAATATTAGGAAAATATCGATGAAATGGAAATCGCTACAATTATTACCGGTAGCCGTCGCGAATTAAAATTTGCCAAATTACCGAATTTTGCAACGTGTACGCAATCTCGTCCCCAGAGCCAAATTGCCCCGGCCGCGCTGGCCAATATAATGGCTCTGGGCAAATCGATTTCAGACACCCAAAAATTGGGTGTCCCATGACCTGCGCAGTAGTTATTTCGTACCTAGGCTCTCTAGAATCTATATACGCGGTTGAAATATTCTCTTTTGGAGAAGTCTATTTCTTACTTAGGTTTTCAGAATATTGGCGAAAATATTACTTTAATTCATTATGACAGACGGTAGAGGACACGACAATTGCTCGCTAGATGCCGCCATTGATTTTTCTGTGGAAAAAATTGGGAAAAGCGGCTTAAAAATGAAGCCTCAGCAGAGGACGATATTCAGTACGTGAACTGGCATAATACAAATTTTGTATTTGTATTCCCAAGATGTGCTTGCAGCCAACTTGCTTTGCTAAATCCTTTAATTTTTCAACTATCCTATTGCCTTTCGTGTACAATTTTCTGAAAGGGGAGAGTCAACGCAGGTGTTCCTTTAATAATATGGTGATACCACTGCGTATGATCTGCTGTTGAAGTCTCAACTAATTTTTGCCCATCCAGAAGTATTTGTCGACAATATGAAGGTATGCTTTTCTCATAAATGCTTGTTTTTGAATTACCGTGGTAGTGTGGTTAGATATGTTAAAGTGAGTTAATTGTCTGGCCTAGTAGTAGGTGTTGTGCATAATTGGCATTTTAAATCTGGTCCAAAGTTCAGTTCATAGTTAATTCCAGTGTAAGATACCATGCATAATGATCAAATAATTTATTGTACCTAACCCTCGCAATTAATCATCCAATCAGATGTCTACATTAGCATCACATCCCAGCCCAATATTTTACGATGATATAATTTGGGCAGCAACCTTTGGACAGGGACAAGGTATATGGTATTTACCCGAATTGCACAATTATTTGTTGGATATAATAAGAATACCTATTGGATTCACCTGATATGGAAAATATTTAAGTCTCAAATTTTAATATTAACAGGCTCGACCTGCGATCTTGCCCAATATTGAATTTTTGACTTAAATATGTTGCCATGTTGGGCTTAGATGAATCCAATAAGTTATATTATCCGCTTACTGACATACAATTAAAATTTATTGGTTTTCTAAAATAATATAAATTAAAACCAAGCCAAAATATATGTATGGTTCTAATTTTAGTATATATTTGTTTATTTAAACTCATTTGATTTGATGTGTATTTACATGTATATTATTTTGGTCTTTTAGGAAAGATTTTCACCATGCTTATGGGAAACTGGGCTTGCTTACTACAAGATTTCCTGATTCATCTAAATTGGCTTTAACTGCAACAGCAACCCAAACCAGAGAAAAGGAGAGTGTGAGTCTTTAGGGCTTACTAATTATCAATGCAAACATTATTGAAGTAAACCCAGAGCAGTGAAATACTGTATATATTTTGCTGTGTCAAGTTGGCCAAACACAGGAGAAGACAAGCCACACCAGATCCTAACGTTTGTTGCTGATGAACTTAGACAGAAGAAAATAAATGCACCAAAGACATTAGTGTATGGTACAATGGAATGGATGTTATGGTGCATACTTGGAACAGATGGATGATGACATTAAGACATTTGACGTGTGACATCATCCAACAGTATATTATTATTAGACTATAATAGCTCGATGTGTGGAACATTGCAGAGTTGTTTCTAGTATAACAAGAAATTTAGAATTTTGAGAGAAAGGATAACATATTATACAGTGTATGTAAACAAAATAGATTTTCTCTAAGATGGATATGTATCTACAATGGACAGAGTGAGTCCTTAAGATTTCTGCTGACAGAGTTCACGCTTATATATTCAGTGTAGTTCACAATGTTTGTAAGACATAAAGACAAATCTTAAAGATATGAAAGTATATTTGACCAAAGTGTTGTATCTGTTAATAAAACTGACTGAACATTTTAACAGTAGAGTACACATAATACTAGGTTATTAGACTCAACAATAAATCATTGCCACAATACTATCGGTGACCCAACACAGAACTACTGGGCAGTGGCAGCACTATGTGGGTGTGGGCCCCGGTGTGAGAAAAAATTTGGGCCCCCCTCCCACAAAGTGACGACATATGTAGGGGTTCCAGGGGGAATCTCCACTGGAAAATTTTTGAATTTAGGGTCTCTGAAATTTCCTGCATTTTGAGAGCACTTTTGAGTAAAATCTGAGTGACAACCTGTGCAGTCTGTTAATAGTTTGGGGTTTGGATGGGCCGATGGGCCCCAGTGCGGTGCACAGTTTGCACACCTGTAGTGCAACCACTGCTACTAGGAACCACCTACTAGTTTGGTGGTAAAGACTGCTGATGAGAACTTGGACCATGAAATATTAATGACTCAAACAGTAACAGTACTATGCCAACACACCACTAGCTTTTTTAAGTCATTTAGTGTTTATTATAATTACAGGCATTGGTAATTTTACACAGTAACACACCTGAAAAAACATTTTCATGGGATACATTTCCACTAATTAATTTGAATTGTCACAATTATGAGATCATAGATTGGATGGAGGGCCTCTAACTCTCTGTTTCATGTCTGTTATACAACCAGGTGCCATAAAAAACAATAACAAAAAAAAAAGCTGACCTGTAACCATCACTGAAATAAAGTAGTGTGCTGCGTAGGCAGTGTTGAAATACAAATTGAAATATAAGACTGACTGTTCACTTCATGAATGAATGCCTTACAATTATACCATCTGTCAGTATCATTATTAAATGACATGAGCAGGGGTGGTGGAAGTGTGCCCCATGCGGGGGTGACAAACCGTTTTCACCCCCACAACATTTTTAACTAACTTAACCTAATATATTATAACAATGGGATTGAAATGAAAGCAAAGAAACTACCATGCAGGTATATGCATGATATACAGCCATATACCTATTAGACATGTCCAATAGGCCATTTTCAAAACCACATACTGTATGGTTCATACATATATTATTCTGGAAGGACAACATTTTATAATGCCATCTATATTGGGGGGAAAATGCTTCAGGATTTGAGTAAACAACAGCTGTATGGGCAAACATGATAAACTGATCCTACATCACTTTCTCAATGAGATTGATGCCATATTAAACATTTTGTCCTTCCAGCATAATAATACGTATGAACCATATCATGTGATTTTGAAAATGACCTATTAAAAAGGCTCAAACAGTCTGACAAAACTTTGAACTGATGCAAGTATATGTTTGTTCACTTAAGTTAGGACAAAAAAGGTTTATCTAGGTGCTTTATTAGTGCATTCCTACCCAGACTGCTAATGAGCCTGAAAATGGTTTGCAGGAAGTCTAAAAATTCAAGCATGCCCCCCAGAGAGGCTACCACAAACAGCATCTTGCCTCCACACTCAAAAACATCTTCTGCAGTCCCCGTCTAAAACAGGACGGTGTAATTTGGCAACCAATGCTTAACCCATTTGGATATAACCATGTAAAATAATACACTTTTCTAATTAACTTTAGACCACTATATAGATTATCACATTATAATTTTAAGAAAGCAATGCCTTCTGCCAGGCAATACTGCCAATTAAGGAATAGTAATTTTACACATATAAAAGTTATAAACAGTGTCATATTGATAAAATAATTGTTAAAATCAGAAGATACATAACATATTATATAAAGTCATATACATCACTATACATGTACCTTTAAACCGGTAAACTCAGATAATTATGAATTGATCTATTAAAGTTATTATTCAAATAGTCATGACAATATTCCAACGGAAACTTTATTGAAATCACTCCCAATGATATTTATTTTTGTACATACAAGCACGGGAATGTGAAATCTGTATATTTCGCCACGAGCAGTTCGCCAGTTCGGTGCCTTATCTGTCATACCCAAACGTTCTTTTTCTCGGATGGAAACACGAATTCGGAATTCCAAACATATTACAAAGGCAAAAAAGTATTTCTTGTCTCTTGTCGCACATTTCGTCAGATTTTAGTCCCAAATAAACATGTATTCTACTTCACTCCTTCTCACGAAAACAACAGCAAGACGCAAGACATGAAGACCGCGCTGGGAGCATGGGTGTGAAATTATCTGCGCAGCGCAGTAGGCGTCGAACGTTTAGCCAATCAGAGTCAAGTTTCAAATCGATTGTCCCAGAGCCTCTTTTCCGCTCGCGTGCGAGGGGTTTGGCTCTGGGGACGAGATTGACGTGTACGCGATTAAAGAGGTTCTCGTCGCAGTCCTTTTGGGGTTGTTGACGTAGCCGTCGTCAAAGACGTCGCGATTGCCAAACTCTCTAATATAGTCTGTACTGAAACTGAAAGTCCTGAACTGAGACCACGGGCAGGATAATTTTGCCGTAAAGATCTCTCGCTAGGTCAATAAAAGTATTTAATAATACTTTCACAAAGTTTATTCTGGTCAAATCATCTTATATACAAACATTAATGATATCACACATTACATTTAATGTCACTACCTAAGATAAAAATACTGACGATAAAAAGCACTCTATTTTTTTACATTTTAAGATTAATTGCTGTGTATAAACTTATAGGATAATCTATTGCCGTTTATAACTTCTCGCCTGCTCTAACGCACTAAAAACAGTTTATAATTTTCTACACAAATTAAGATATTAAAATTTCAAAATTGATATCATTGAATTTCATAGCAAAAAAAACCGTCTACATATTTACGCTGATGCTATTAGTATAGGTAATAATATACATGAAAACGTTAGACAAATGTTCTTCCAGGCTCCAGCTACGATGTTACTACCACTCATTGCTCCACTTCTCGAAGCTTCAGTGGTTAAAAACTGCTTCGCTTTGTTCACTAAATACGTCAAACGTTTTACTCATAGCATCTAACCTCTTCTAGTCTTCTTGCAGGAACTTTAATGACAATATTAAAGAAAAATTCACTCTGTATTTCATCGAAATGTTCTTCGACAACTCTATGTTTTGGTCGCCATATTGGATTTTCTCGTGAGGAAAAACCATCCTTCAAAATCTGCATAAGCATTTCATTGGCTTTCCGGTAGTTTCCGGTTGTTTATTAGCCAACCAGAATGCTTAATACTAATTGAAATGTGCACTGTACTACACCTTTTCTGCACTGTATTACATTAAAATTGCACTCCTCTCGACCAATCAGGATGCAATAATTTTGTCATGTATATTATAATGGTCCTAATTGAATAAAAAATTACATTTTGTAATAACACATTGTATAAGCTACAGCGAAGTGAAAAGATGGTAAACCTCCAAGATTTTTAGCAACGAAATATTGATGTTTTGAGCCTAGCCCTTCCTCGAAGAACTCCGCTCGAAACGTCAGTGTTTCGCGTTGGTAAAATTAAACCTCGCCAGTTTATCACTTTTTTCTTTTGCTCTATCCAAAACACTGCTTACGCAGCATTCTACTATTGTAAACTACAGCTCCTTTATATTTCTCACAGTGAATTTGTCGCACCGAAAAGAAAATGGTTTGGTGAACAAAATTTTAAATGAATTCATTGGCTGAATTCAAAAACTCTCAAAGGTCGAGTAAAAAAATCGATGTATAAAAATCTTCCAAAGAAATGAATCATAAAGACAACTATTACTGTCTTAGCAATGGAAGTGTTTTTAAATTATTGTTACATTTCATTTTCTTCCCCGCACCAATTCATTTGATAAAATTGGTTGTAAACTTACTGTTTTGAATTTGATTAGTTTTTAAACCACCAATAGAAAATGGGATTTTTAGTCAAACACCAACCAAATTGAAAGCAGGAAGTTGTTCAATGAACTTGATCAAAATAATGAATTGGTCAGACAGAGAAAATGAATTGCAATTGATGTTTTATAGGAATACTTGTTTTGCGACATGCAGTAAAAAGTTCATTTTTTATAAAAAGACAATCTACCTTTACTGAGCAGAACTAGATATAAGAAACATGGATAATCTTACAGCTAAAACAACATTGTACAATTTACTACCCTATAATCAGTAGAACGAGACAGGTCCGATATTTTATCGCTTTCGTAGAGTTTCATTCAACGCAAATCAATTTTAAAATGATCAGGCATCATAATGTATTTGAATGGACCACACCATGTTTTCCTTTCAATTTACTGACTGCAATGTTCCTCGTCAAACTCAATAATAATTCATGAGGAAAATTCAAAAGAAATCAATATTTAATCAGTATTTAGAAATCGAAGGAAGATTACGGTCAAATTTTGCAAACTTTGAGGTCGACTTTCTTTTAAAATATTGATTCGTTTGAGAAGCTATATCCAACACTCGTCAGTGTTTGTCCTCCGATATCTAAATACAACCAAGCTGGTTAAAAAAAACCCTCGGGTTTGCTTCGTATTTTCAACCTGCTTATAGTACTCTGAATACGTTCAACAATCTGGCCAATTAATTATAACAAACAACCAGAAATTCAAGAAATTGTCACTTTCACAAAAGCAGTAATAATATCGGACCTATTTGGCTCTACTGATTAGCGTAGTATGGCTGGAGAGTGAAAATAAAAGTATTTTACTATTTTTCCTTGGTTTCCCCAATCTAAGTTTATGGTTAGGATTAGAGTCAAAGTAATTAGTATTATTAAAATGATAAAAGATTTACGTAATGCACAAGGTGCTCTAACATGTATTTTTTGTTTTAAACAGTATATACATCCATACACACATACATATTATATATAAATTACCGTATAGTAAAGGATCGCAGGCTCTGGCTACGAGCTTCTTGAATCCTTGATTCGGCTTGTTTTTGGAGCAACAAAAGGCAAGAGAAAGGACACTACTAAACTGTACGGTAATTTATATATATGTATGGATGTATGTGCTGTTTAAAACAAAAAATACATGTTAGAGCTCCCTGTGCGTAATGTCGCAGTGAAACCAGTGAACAACAAATCCCTTTTACCCCCCTGGGCAACCCTAAACCTAACCACAACCCTCCTGGAAGAAAGTCCCACCTCTCAGACGCCGACCACAACACCCCTACTGTTTTTTTTTGTTATATGCTTTTTAGTTAAAATCCCGCATGTGGGACAGGATAATCTTGAATTCTAGACACTTTGACAATTCAGGATAATCCTGAATTGTAGACACTTTGACAATTCAAGATAATCCTGAATTCTATTAAAGTGAGAGGACATGTTGGGAATGGTCTATTATGGGCGTGTGCTATGTGTTATCAACGGTATTACTCAGTAAAATACTTCTATTTCAGTTGGAGTAAAGTTGCGATTTCCAGCTAGAAGAGATTGGGTTTGTTCAGAGCCACGTTGGTATCCTAGAGGTGGGTGATATGTGGCGCCAAGGTTGGAGTATGATCCTCGATTGTGATTGGAGTTATCGCTGATGAACAGATCATTACCTCCACCACCAAAGATTGGTCCGTAGTTAGGATGGCTGTAGATTGCATGTTCTTTGTCGTGAATGCAGCATTTGAATGTAGGTATGTTGTCTTTATTTTTAAACGAAAACAAAAACGAGGAGTTGGACTGTTTCCAAACACCTTGACCTAAAATAAAATGTAAAACATTTACTCCATGTGTTCATCATATTTCATTTGAGAGGTTTTTAAATTTTGCATTATTTGAAAATATTTGTCAGAAAGTCTATTCTACTGTTTTATTATTTTTAAAGTGAAAATCTGAAAGAAACGTTTTGAGTGTTTCATTTATAATCTTTTTTTAAAATGTTAGGCATATATACAGTATACAAGTAGTGTTTTGTTATTTATTAATTAACACTTATTTACTGGCGCTGAGAAAAACAGTGTGATAAATTGTGGCCCCGAGACTGCCGTTGTTTCCCGAGACGAAGCCGAAGGCAACAACGAGCAGGCGAGGGGCCACAAAACACACTGTTTTCCCGAGGTACCAGTAAATAAATGTTTTTGTTGTATATCAAGTGTTAAATGACAACAAAAATGTTGAGCAAAACCTTCAGACATTCTTTTGAATGAAGGAAAACTGGAGAAAACAAAGACAAACTGAACCTGACCATCTACTTCCGGTATTCATATTTTCCCCTAGCGAACAATAAACGTAATGTTACCCACTGCCATGGGTTATGCAGGTTTTCACTTTTCAGACCACCATGCGAGGACCACTCACCCAATCAGAAAGCTAGAAAAATGGACTTTGACACATGATATATAACAAAAATATTTGTTGTCATATACCAGTAAAAGCTTGTTGGTCACCCAGAATAATATTACTCTGCAAAGAATTTCTATCTATTTTCATGTTTATTTATTAAAACTTTAAATTTCTAATTGCAACATACACCAAGAAAACTTAATATCGAGGAAAATATACACTGATTTATCCAGAAAGAAAACTGCATTTATTTTGAAAAACTGTGAAAAAGAAGTACAGATGGCAAATGCATCAGTCTCAACAACAATTATATAGCACACAAGGTTGAGTAAAATATTGAGATAAATTTATCAGTGGAAGCTGATAAATTGTTTTGTTGAGTTAAAGGTAGAATGGAATAAATTACCTTCCCAGCTCTGGTCTGTATATCCACCAAAACAATAATCCCCAACTTTCACTAAAATCACTGTGTGTCCCTTATTGTCACAACATCTGTGAAAATCTTGTGAATGCCATCCATCTCTGCTAGCTCGATAGCAAAAACGCCATTGAAACTGCTCACCCAACCACTCTTCCATTTGTTTTCCATATTCATAATTATCATTCAGTATAACTGATTGCTTGCAAGGTACTGTAGAATAAAATGATCATGAACTTTTTTCTATACTAATATTACTTAATGTTCTTTTCCTATAATTTAAAGATACTAGATAGTGATGTATAAAAAACACATTGAGTCTGACCTGATAATACAGACAAAGTTCTTCAGTTGATAATTTAACATGTGAATAATGCACCTAGAATTTGTTTTCACCACAGGAGGGCGTGCACACCCTCGGAGATTTGAACTTTTCAAATTTTTTCATGTCAAATTCCTCATTCACAAGTTTAACTTATAAGTAAGTTGTCAAATATACCTGCCAAGGGGAGCAAAATTTTAAAATTAAGAAATCAAGATATTACATTTTGTCATCCGTATAAGGTAACTAACTGTTTGAATTGTTAGCATTGAAAGTTTGTATTTGAACTCATCAGAAAAGAAGCCTAGTTCAAGACACTATTTTATAAATACAGAAAACACTAGAGTTTAATAAACTCTCTGCTGTGAACATCTCTGCAAAGTCAGGCAAGGTCAGGCAGATTCTCATCAAATGCAAAAAGTTAGCTATTTCTTCAAAGGAAAGTTGCTCCATGTTTAAAAATTATGTATGGCATATGTCAAAGCAATGCGACTTCATAATAAATCTCTAGGGTTTTCTCAGTTTTAGCATGCCATTCTTAAATGGACATGGGCATGAGGTTGTTCATTGATCAATCCCCCAACCCTTGGGATACAATTCTTTGTCAAATGCTCATCACTCAGGAAGAAAGCCTTTGTCAACTAAGTCCACCATGGTTCAGCCCACCCTCCGAAAACAAATGATAGGTGCATAAATGCATCCCTGACCGAGGTCAAAATTATTCTGACAAATAGCAATGTATCGGAAACAAATATATGCATTTACTTACCAGGAGGTTCTATTACCGGATCACAAACTATAAAGTAAAATACATGTTAGGTTTATTAGGTAATCATACACTATGCAAGGTGAGGTGGTGGAAGTTGTTTTTTTAGTGTGGGGGTGAGATGCTGTTTGTGGTTTTGCTGGTCAATGCACAATAAAAATAACATGTACTGTAGGTTACAATATTCTACCCTTTCTTATTACAGTAATTAAGTTGTTAATTACATGTATTTATAATTTATCTAGTAACTATTTATTTATTTACATGTATTTACTGTATGTATGTATTTTTTGGGTGCTTTAGTTTTATCGTTTTGGAAATGCAACTCAGCTCTTTTATTAAGTTTGGCTGGATCAATCAATGGTCAGTCTTCATTAATATAAAAAATAACTCTTAATAGTATCTTACCTACTTCTCCAAGGTCCATCGGAACTATACGTTTGGCTTTGAATTGAATGTTGCCATCGTGAATGGGTTTCATAATCCATGGACGTTCATTTTTCACTTTTTCCACATTTTCTTCAACCAGTTTTTGAATGTAGATAACTGCTTCATGACTTCCTTTTTCAAGAAGATTCTTGGCTACATCCATGGAGCCTTTCACCTTCTCCACATAAGCTTTGACGTCGGTCTTTTGCTGTGTAAGTGGCTCGTACACTTCATTGTATTTCTTTTCGACTTCGTTCATCATTAGTGCAGCTTTCTCTTCGAGTTTCTGTGTAATTGCTTCTAAAATCGCTTTCTTTTGTTGCGTAATGTCATCTTTTGCTTTCTTGGCGTTGTTCTTCAAAGCCTCTGTGTTAGCTTCTATTTTCTGCAACACTTCGTTTCCTTCCTTGAATTGTTCATCTAGCATGACAGAGGACGCTCTCAACAATTCTCTTCGCTTCTCAGCCACTTCGTCAGTTGGTAGGCATGAATGATTCTGCTTAACATGGTTAAAATCCATGCAATATCTACAAACGAGTTCCTTGCAAGTTTCGCAATAAAACTTGAGGGTTTTCTTCTCGTGTTTCAGACACCGTGGCTTGCCTCTAGCTTTGGCTTGATTTTCTGGTTTGGCCAACTCATCCATGGTCAATACAACATGTTCGTTGAAGTCAGACCAACTGTTGTGAATAGTAAGACATTTGCTGCACAGATATTTGTCACATGTTATACACCGACTGACGGCAGGCCTTTGTGATCCACAAGAGAAACATGGCAGTTCTTTTGCACGACGTTGTATCTTAAGAACTTCGAGCATATTGCCAATGAAATGATTTGGCAGCATTCCTTCAACTTTCTCTCCTTGCTTTAAAGAAAATTGTGTCTTACACACTGGGCAGTCGAATGCTTCAAGAACCTTTCCTTCCCTCATTTCACGTTGGCGTTTCACATAGTTCTGCAAGCAACATTTACAAAACGAATGGAAGCAACCAAGTGTTCGTGGTTCTTTTAACGTTTCCAGACAAATGGAACATGTTAGTAAACTTTCCATCTCAGCAACCGGGCCACTGTCAGGTGCTGCAGCAGCCATTGTGCTCTCTTCAGTAGGAATGTATTGATAATTTCGATCGTTGTTCTGAATATTCTGCGAAGAAACCAGACGTGACTTGATAACGAAAGTTGAAGACACTGATCTGAGGAAGAAGACAGTAAGACACACCTTTCTCAAATTCTCTGTAATCCAATTCTTGGTAAAATTTGATCACATGCATTGCATAATATATACCGTGCAAGTCTCACGCCGGAGATTGGTGACGAGGCTCAGAGCTTTACGCAGAATGACAGCAGGGAATTTTGTCTGCGCATGCCTCGCGCACGTTTACCCCCGAGTGGCCCTTCTGCTCAGTTCTTTATTCTGTGCCTAATGATCAGTAGAACGAGACAGGTCCGAAATTTTATCGCTTTCGTAGAGTTTCATTCAACGCAAATCAATTTTAAAATGATCATGCATCATAATGTATTTGAATATGCCACACCATATGTTTTTATTTTCAATTTACTGACTGCAATCGGTATGTACATCCTCAAACTCAATAATAATTCATGAGGGAAATCAGTGAAAAGAAATCAATATTTAATCAGAAAAGATTACGATCAAATTTAGCAAACTTTGAGGTCGATTTTCTCTTAAAATATTGATTCGTTTGAGAAGCTATATCCAACACTCGTCAGTGTTCATCCTCCGATGTCTATTTGTATACAACTAAGCTGGTTAAAAAAACTCGGTTTTGCTCCGCATTTTCAACTTGTTTTGCTGTATTTAGAAATCAGAACACAAGTCTAGGATTTATCTGCTGCTTTCAACTTCGTCGATGCTTGAACCATTCAAAAGTTGCCCCTTCATTCTGTCTATACACATGATCTTCCCACCAAGTTTCATAAGTGATTATAAGCCATTCATTAGTTCATGATCTGACTTGTATTTGTACAAATTGTATTGAAAAATATGCAAATAGAATACGATCTTTATCAAAAGTGTCCGACGCCAATTTTTGAAACAAGTAATGTGCAATCGCATTCAAAGTGCAATAATATACAGTCACTTAATGTCTTGTCTGCTCTCGAGGGAAAACAGTTAGTTTTGTTTTACCGAGAGTTTTGATGCTTCCCGAGACGAAATCGAGTTTCAGAACAAACAAATATGAGTTTCAGAACAAAAGAACAGCAATACATTAATTTCTCCAGTTAATCTTCACACATGCTTTGAAGACCTATATAAATATTCTTTTTTTTTTACCAAACAATTAAGCTTTTGTTTATAGGATACCGCGTTTAGAGTTCAAAGTTCCAGCGGGCAACAATTGAAAACTTATTGCCCGAGCAGGCAATATAAGTTCTCAATTGTAGCCCGCTCGGTATACTGATTGAAATTTAGCTAAGGTCATGTGACCACAAACCAACTAATGACAGTCATCGTTGTATCCAGCGAAACTCTAGCTATATAACAATGTTTATGCTATTTTGACTGCATTAATTTCGTATATATCTGCTCATATCAAAATATTAATAAATATCTAACAAACGTATCTAACAAACCTACGTACAGCGAATTACATAAAGATATAGATATACAATAAAAAATATATAACTAACAAAGTTTTTCCAATAAGTTATGTATCAACAACGAGTTTCAGTGTTTCATGAGGGGTTCTAAACACGATAAAACATGATGAAAGCACGAGGCCGAAGGGTGAGTGGTTTTATTGTTTTCTCGTGTTTGGAATTTGGATTCCCCTGATGAAACACGATAAACAAGTTGTTGATATGGCATCTCATTTCAATTAGAAAATACAATTAAAGTAAAATAAACGATTTTATTATATAGCTGGGTTTTTGCTAGTTGTAACTCAGACTGCTATTGGTTCATTTATGGTCACGTGAAATTAGACAAGTCAAATGTTTCCCGCGCGCGGGCAATATTGCAGCAGTTGTTGCCCGCTAAGGCAACAACTGCTTATAGTGAAAGTCTAGCTAAACAGCCTAAACCAAGCAAAAATCTAACGAAAACCCAGCTATATAACAAAGCACTTAATGTATAATCAGGCCTCGGAAAAATTTAGTTTTGTTTCCCCCTGAGTCTCGATGTCCTCAACTTCGTCTCGGGAAACATTTAGACTCTCGAAGAAACAAAACTAAATGTTTCCCTCGTGACCACGCATTAAGCGTATAATGAGATTTTATTCATGTTGTGAGTAAAAAAATTTCATACAGCAACTTGTTTATTTTGCACAGATAATTGAGATCTTAAGAATTAAATGAACACCAGTTTTCATCTAATATCTTGGGTTGTATACGATTTTAACCTGTTTTTGACTGGAGTATCCAACTTCAATCAGGTGATTTCAAGAATGAACAATTGTAATTGGCTGATTATCTCATGAATTATTAATGAGTTTGAGATGTAATATTAGTAACAAACGAGTGGGAGTGTTTTACCAGGAGTTATGAACATAAAAGGACAATAGGAAAATCACGAGGCCGTTAACCGAGTAATTTTCATCTGTTCTCGAGTGTTTGTAAAACATGAGAAAATAATGAAAATCACGAGACTGAAAAATCATCAAAGCACGCCACCAACTCTACCACAACCACAGCCACCATCATAGTCACCATCGCCATTACAGCAACCACCACCACTATCGCATCAACCATCGCAATCACAGCCCCCATTGCCATCACAGCAACCACCACCATCACAGCCACCATCGCCATCAAAGCAACCAAAACCATCACAGTCAGCATCGCCATCACAACCACCATCGCCATTACAGCCACCACCACCACCACCACTATCACATCAACCATCGCAATCACAGCCACCATTGCCATCACCACGACCATCGCCATCACAGCCACCACCACCATCACAGCCCCATCGCCATCACAGTCAGCATCGCCATCACAATCGCCATTACAGCCACCACCACCATCACAGCCACCATCGCCATCACAGCCACCAACGCCATCACAGTCACCATCACAGCCACCAACGTCATTACAGCAACCACCACCATCATAACCACCATTGCCATTACAGCCACCACTGCCATCACAGCCACCACCACCATTACAACCACCATCACAAGCACCATCACAACCACAACCCCCACCGCCATCACAGAAACTACCTCTGCTACCATCTCAACCACCACTGACATCTTAACAGCCATCACAGCCACCACCATCACAGCCACCACCATCACAGCCACCGCCATATGCTCCAATACCATACCTACGGGTCCGACTAGAACCATCTGAAGGGGGATCAAATGGCCATTTGCAACAATATACACAGCATATAAAACAAATTAAAGCAAAAATTATCAACATTGAGGGTGTGAGTGTTGCGATCAAAATAGTGTTGGTGTTGTACGTGTCAGTTTCCTCAGTTCCTGTTTCTTCATCGTTAGCGAGCAGTTTTCGGGAAAACGCAATAGTTCTTGGGATGTTAAAACGAGAAGAACAGCGGCCTAAGCATTCACCATCAAAACAACAGTACCATGGACAATTGGAACACGACGACGCTTTACGATCATCCGACGATTTTCTCGTAGTTTTAATTTGAAGAGCTTCTTTTGCATTTGACTCTGTTGACGTGACTGTTGTCATGGTCGTTGGTTGACCTGTATTTATTTCTGAGGCTCTTGCTATAGTCGTTGGTTGATCTGTAAGTTCCGAGACTGTTGTTGGCAAATTACCACAATCCAAGCATCTTGAGTTGATTAGCACAAAACTGCACAAACCAATTACGAACTGAAATATCACCATGTCTAATAATCGACGGTTTCACCCTTCTATGGAATATTCTCTCGTATGACTGAAAAAACAACTGCACTAGATGTCCACAAATGTATAAAGACTGAATTTCCTGGCATGCCTATCGCGATGATTTATAGTATTGCCAGTACATATTTTTGAATATGCGTCACCAAGTGTATGCATGCGTCATCCATTCCATGTCAATTGCGTGGACCTTCGTTTCACTTCCGCAGTGAAGCGTGCAAGTCCGCATGCTATTTCGCGGATTTGCACGCTCATGGGCCATGACGTAGCACGATGACGTAGGCGGAGTTTACGATGCATGAAGGAAGTAATATTTCAAATCCGAGTTGGTGTTTTAGACGTGGTTTCTAAATCCTATGTGCCGTTAATAACAGCACCTCCGCTATAGATCAAGTAATATCTGATCTGCATGATCTTGGTAGCTTTCCTTGCTCGTGTGTATGATGAACAATTTCCCCCCAAACATTTTCCTTGACAATTTATAATTGCTCGTGTGAACGGTTGGACAAGTTTTCCTTGACGGCAATGGTCGCGTAATAAGCTTCGGAGATGATCTTGTCAAGTTTTCCTTGACGACTATACACACGAACAATTTTCCTTGTTCAAAAGCTGGCATGACCAGCTTTTCAACAAGGCTCCTTGGCAAGGAAAAACTTGTCAATTTGTGTCGTACACACGAACAAATAAAACTTGTCAAGGAAAAACTTGCCAAGGAAAACTTTGGTCGTCTGTGCGGGGCTTTACTCTGTTTTGACAAAAGTCAACTGCATGGGTGCACTTGTAAAATTTATCAGCATCTATTTAGAAAGCAAAAGCTTCAGCAATAATTGCTTTTAAAGCGCTTATATGAAACTAATTAGTCTTTTTTATTTAAAAAAAAACAAACACTTAAAATGTCAAACTAATATCTTTTGCGGTTTTTCGTTTCCTTGGTCATTCGTTGTTGAGATATTTCAAGTTGTTGGATATAGGCACATTATAAAATTTTGACGTCACATGTGCATAAGGAGTTATCGAGAAGTTTATATATCTTTGCTATTATCAATTGAACGTAACGTAATCACTTGAAAATTCTACACGTTCGGTGTTGTGACTAGACTACAAACAGAGGATCTTGGCAGGTCTATATGTCGGACAATGCAGCCTGGAAAGACGTACGTTGCTAGAACGGCTGCGGCCAAAGCCTAAATTTAAATTTAAAGTTAAATTTAAAGTTAAGATTTTAAATGCATCGGTCCATCTCAACACACTGTCAAACGTAGCAGTCCACTTTTATATTAGTACTGATCTATTAGTCTCTTTTGACAAAAGTTAACTGCATGGGGCGCACTCGTAATTTGTAAAAGATATTAACATCTACTTTATATATATATATATATATATATATATATATATATTTTTGGTGTTGCACTGATGAGTGCAGGTTTTATCCTATATATTATATATATATATATATATATTTGGTGTTGCACTGACTGCAGGTTTATCCTGTACGAAACAGAGCTGTATTGCAATAAACCAAGCCAAAAGAGAAACCGTGTCACTTTATTTTTATTATATATATATATAAATAATCGATAAATCCAGATAAAAGTGCTCAATATACTGTAACATACTGTACAGTGATTAAACTCCTGATGAGTGAGGTAGTCTTTACCTCATGAAACAGATTTGTAGAGTTAACATGTAGTCCTGTCTTTATTCTCTGACCCCACAAGTATATATACATATATATATATATACGGGTCAGTGGTCTAGGCAGTAAATGACGATATCTATAAAATCTAGAAGCTGGTGAACTATCCTTGTTTGGCGTCTTGTTAACAGTCAGTAGAATAACGAACTTGCCAGAGGATACTATTAATCAACCTCGTACCCAGGCTCTTTCTCTGCGCCGGCTGTGAAAGAGTGAAAAACCCTGGGTACGAGGTTGACTATTAATAAGCGTATATCTTCTTTTGAACGTCGTGGCGGTGGTGGCGGGACACAATGGCAACAAACAGGTCCACCGCTATTCGGACCACTAAACAGCACTCTGCAACTCACACCAAACAGTGCTCTTCAAATCACACCTAACTAAATAATTAATATAATAAAACTATTGTGTTCATCAACATGACCATTGCATCATCTTGAAAGACAATGGAGCTTCCAAACTATCCCCCTCCACTAACTATGGTTGAAGAGATTCATTAAGTAACTACGGACCAATATATAAAAATTAAGAACCTACAGCTGGAATGTTGGCATTTAAACTCCTATAATATATAAGAACCTGTAGTTAAAACGCTTAAAAAATAACGGGTTAATCTGACAACCAAAACGGTCTCAGTATCATATAATTTCTACCTATACTAACTGTCCAAGAGAGTGTAATGTCGGTTGATAAAATATATATGCTCAAGTGAACGTTCTCCAACGTAAAACGCAAATACGCCGGTGTCGGTGGTGGTTGAAAGAGAAGGAAAGAAGGAAAGTAGGAACGTAAACATTGAAATCCGTATATTGTGAATGTGTAAAGCATGATGTTAAAGTGTTAGTATGAGCCAATTAAATATAGCACTGTTGGTGTAGCTGCTAAGAATATGGGGTTGTACTGGGTATGCAAGAGTTAGTAAAAATGCACTATATAATGAAAACGCGCTGCCGAAATTATTGAACGACGTTTCTCTCTAGTGACAAAGGGCCTTCGCTCGAAGCCGGTTCAATAATTTCGGCAGTACTCAAACCTTACTATATTTCGATTTATATTATCACATAGTTTCTTCCAGGACGACGGGGTATAGAAACTGTGAGGGCAGATGAGGCATATGCTCCCTAATCCCAACTCTCAACTTTAACATAAAGTGTAATTTTTGCAAAAGAAAAGTGTCTTTAATTTTTCCGACAAAACATGTGCTTCAAGTGTCCTTTTAAAGCTCTACTTCCTGTACAAAGTGTCCGGCATTTTGAAGCTGTGTTCCTCCATCGTAAACTCCGCCTACGTTATCGTGCTACGTCACGGCCAAGCATGCACATCCGCGAAATGGCATGCAGACTTCGACGGTCCACGTAATTGACATGGAATGGATGACGCATGCAAACACTTGGTGACGCATATTCAAAAATATGTACTGGCAATACTACATAAATTATAGCGATAGGCATGCCAGGAAATTCAGTCTCTGACAGTCCATGACAACAGTCACGTCAAGAGAGTCAAATGCAAATGAAGGTCTTCAAATTGAAACTACGAGAAAATCGTTGGATGATCGTGAAGCGTCATCGTGTTCCAATTGTCCATGGTACTGTTGTTTTGATGGTGAATGCTTAGGCCGCTGTTCTTCTCGTTTTAACATCCCAATAATTATTTTGTCTTCACGAAACTGCTCGATATAACGATGAAGAAACAGGAAGTGAGAACAACAACACCAAAATTATTTTGATCGCAACACTCACACCCGGAATTTTGATAATTTTTACTTTCATTTGTTTTTTCTGCTGTATATATTGTTGCAAATGTCCAATTAACCCAGGGGCTTCAGGTGGTTCTAATCGTACCAATACGTATGTGATAGGAGCATATGGCGGTGGTGGTGGCTATGATGGTGGTGGCTGTGATGGTGGTGGCTGTGATGGCTAAGATGTCGGTGGTGGTTGAGATGGTAGCAGAGGTAGTTTCTGTGATGGCGGTGGCTGTGGTTGTGATGGTGCTTGTGATGGTGGTTATAATGGTGGTGGTGGCTTTGATGGCGGTGGTTGCTGTAATGGCGTTGGTGGCTGTGATGGTGGTGATGGCTGTGATGGCGTTGGTAGCTGTGAACGCGATGGTTGATGTGATAGTGGTGGCGGTGGATGTAATGGCGATGGTGGTTGTGATGGCGATGCTGACTGTGATGGCGATGGTGGCTGTGATGGTGGTGGTTGCTGTGATGGCGATGGTGGCTGTGATGGTGGTGGTGTTGAGATGGTAGCAGAGGTAGTTTCTGTGATGGCTGGCGGTGGCTGTGATGGTGTTTGATGGTGGTTATAGTGGTGGTGGTGGTGGTGGCAGTGATGGTGGTGGTGGCTTTGATGGCGATGGTTGCTGTAATGGCGTTGGTGGCTGTAATGGCGATGGTGGTTGTGGTTGTGATGGTGGTGGTTGCTGTATTGGCGTTGGTGGCTGTGATGGCGATGGTGGCTGTGATGGCGGTGGTGATTGCTGTGATGGCGTTTGTGACTGTGAATGCGATGGTTGATGTGATAGTGGTGGCGGTGGCTTTAGTGGCGATGGTTGTTGTGATGGCGATGCTGACTGTGATGGCGATGGTGGCTGTGATGGTGGTGGTTGCTGTGATGGCGATGGTGGCTGTGATGGTGGTGGTTGCTGTGATGGCGATGGTGGCTGTGATTGCGATGGTTGATGTGATAATGGTGGTGGTTGCTGTAATGGCGATGGTGACTGTGAAGGTGGCTGTGGTAATGGTGGTGGCGTGCTTTGGTGATTATTCAGCCTCGTGATTTTCATTATTCTCTCATGTGTTACAAACACTCAAGAACAAATGAAAATTACTCGGTTAACGGCCTCGTGATTTCCTATTGTCCTCTTGTGTTCGTAACCCCTTAGTAAAACACTCCCACTCGTTTATTAAATATTACATCTCAAACTCATTAATAATTAATGAGATAATCAGCCAATTACAATAGTTAAAAGTCTAAAATCGTATACCACCCAAGATAGTAGATGAAAACTGGTGTTTATCTAATTCTTAAGATCCTAATTATCTGTGCAAAATAAACAAGTTGCTGTATGAAATTTTTTTACTCACATCATGAATAAAATCTCATTATACGCTTCATGCCTACTTTTTTGTTCTTTACACGCTGTAACGTCATCTGTGCGTTATTTAACAAATAGATGACATTTTTCCGTGTGTGTGTACTGTAATAACGCACAGATGACGTTACAGCGTGTAAAGAACAAAAAAGTACGCCACGAGACGAAGTCGAGTGGTGTGACTGTTGTTCTTTACACGCTGTGACGTCTTCTGTGCGTTATTACAGTATACACGCACGGAAAAATGTCATCTAGTTAGTTTAGTTTAGTTTACTTGAATCGTTGAACCGGCAGGGCTATTGAAAAGGAGGTAAAATTTTCAATTCAAGGTATAATTACGTCATAAGTGATCTATACAAATAAAGCAATCTGATTGGGCGACAGAAGAAATAAGGTTGACCTGATTGGTTAATTTTCAGCTTCCGGGTACGCCACGTATAATTTATGCAAATCATGATCATGCAAATTGAAAGTTTATTCAAACTTCGTGTGATCGTGTCTTCGTTGGGCATTTCTAGCCAAAATATTTATCGTTGAACAAACAGATTAGTTCTTCTGGACGGGATCTTGCTGTCCCATGTATATTTGGACGCTTCTTATGCTGCAAATTCAGCCGGGAAAGCATTTATCGTTGGAGAAGGCCGTGAAGCACGCGTACTATTAACGAGCGAAATTATATGTTCTGTGTTTGGAAATCTTGTTGACAATGGCTGATATCTCCTGGATTTGTATGGCTGAACAGTATTTCCATGAAGGTCACATATAATTTATACAAATAATGATCATGACAAATTGAAAGTTTATTCAAACTTTGTGTCTTTCATCCGCATTTCTAGGCTACTAGCCAAAATGTTTATCGTTGAACAAACAGATTAGTTCTTCTGGATGGGATCTTGCTGTCCCATGTATATTTGGATGCTTCTTATGCTGTAAATTCTGATGGGAAAGCATTTATCGTTGGAGAAGGCCGAGAAGCACGCGTACTAAGTACCAGCAAAATAATATATTGTATGTTCTGTGTTTGGAAATCTTGTTGACAATGACAATGGCTGATATCTCCTGGATTTGTATAGCTGAACAGTATTTCCATGAAGAGGAATGGAAATTGTATCAGAAAATTTCTGAAGCTGTGGAGTAGATAGCCTTGTGCACCGGAGACGAAGGTATTGCATGAGACAGCATGACCGTATTTATGCACCTATCAATGTTAGTCCCGAGGGAGGGGGGGGGAGGGGGATTTGACATTTTATCGTTAAAATCTTTCAAATGCCACTCCTTTGGGACAAAATTCCACGTCAAAATTTATCAAATTCCCCACCCTATCAGCTGTGCTATGACAAGTAAATATATGTATAAACCAAAAGTGAGATGATATATTTCTCCACAGACTACAGATTTTGTCAACAAACAACATCTCAAAAGATCAACGAGTTTTTACAGTAATATTTTGCAAAAAAGAATCAAAAGATAAGAAATTATAAATATTTCATCACTGATGCACTGATAAATATCAACAGATGCATAATATATTAAACTTAATAAGGTGTTGGATATGCTTAAATTACATCAGGCTCTTGTGACGACCCAATTTTGGCAGCAGAACGAAAGCTAGCAGCAACAAACTTATGGCCAGTCTTCCTCGGCTACAATCTAAATTGACCAAAGTACCCCACCCTTGGGGAGAATCCAGTGTCAAAATCTTGACCCTGGGGACTAAACTAAACTAAACTAAACTAACCTTATTTATACTGGATAACTCTATCAGTTTATCTAAACTGTTATCCTCAGAGGTCCAGTAAGGGCCCACCCTCATTGGTCCAGTGTTACTACAGGAGGAAACCGGAGTACCCGGAGGAAACCTGTGGTGTTTGGTAGAGTCAAACTGGAAGCACTCTTCTCACATGCGGCCAAGGTGCATTTTTTTAAATCAGATAACTGCACTCTGCAGGAATCGAACCCGGCTCGCAGAGGTGAAAGGCACGTGTACTAACCACTGTGCCACCAACACCCCGTGAACAAAACACCACCCCTTGCCCGACTCCCCACCCCTCGGGACTAACATTGATAGGTGCATTACTGTTTAACAATTAGTCACCGAAGTCGAGGTGACTATCGGTAAATACACCGATAGTCACCGAGACTGATGTTAGCAAGCCACAGTCTTTGTCAGTAAATAATTTCAAAAAAAGAGTAAACAACATCCTACTTTGGAATTAAACTTGTACATACATTCAAATATATGCTAAAAAGACTTTTATTCTGGTGTTTTGGATCCTGTGTTATGGCTTTTTTGCACTTAATTCATGTTCAATCTTATGTTCTTCACTCATGACGAAGTTTTCGCCACATCGCTACGACCAAAACCTAGCCAAAACATACAAAAAATACGAAGAATTATAGAAAATATATTTCCTTACCTTTATAAAGTTTTGTTTTCACGATATTTGATATGTACAACATCTCAGTGATAAATGTTTTCAGTATTATGCTCTTTTGTTTGTCTCAAAAACTACAGACCCCATTTTGAAAAAAAATAATCAACAGTTCAATGGACCAACAAATTCTAAAATCTCATACTTCAAAATGACAACTCCGAGGGGGAGACTGAAACGAGTATAGTCAGTGCAGTGTTGAATAAGTACCAGTCTCTTTTCCAAAACTACTTTTGAATAACAATTTCTTGTGATGCAATAGTCACCGCGCTAGGCGGTGACTATCACCTCAGATTCACCGCTGAGCGGACCAATCAGAAAGCTGGAAAGCCTCTTTTCCACTATGAAATTATACTAAATGTCGATAGTTTTAATTATGTCTGTGTCGTCGGACAATGACTTGATCCATGGGTGGTGGAAGGTAAAAATTATTGGGGGGCCATGGGAGGTGGAAGGTAAAAATTATTGGGGGGGGGGACTGCGAGCGCCTGAAAGGTGCGAGACATCTAGGGGGGTCCGAACATCTAGGGGGTTGAATTTTTAGGTCTCGGAAATGCTATTTCCAGCATTTTCAGGTACTTTTCAGTGATGTTTTATGAGATGTTGAGTGAGGTTTTGAGTTGGAAATACAAAGTCATAATAAAGAATTATACTGGCACATTTGCACAATTTTAATATTTCAAAACTTCAAGATAAAATAAACACATCTTACAAAGTTAGCTAACAGCTGCTAAGTTTTAAAGCTTCCAAAAAAGTTTTTTCTTCGTTTGTTAAAAACAAATTCTTCTGCAATTTCTTTTAGATTAATATCATCAGTAATCACTTTGTGCACATGCAGCAAAAGCAAGTTATTCATCCTTTCTTGTGTCATCGTACTTCTAAGCCATGTTTTCAGCCATTGGAGAACTGAAAATGATCTTTCAGCTGTGGCAGTGGTAATGGGAATAGTAAGGTATATCTGAAATCAAAACAATGCAGTTATATTACATTTTTGAAGCCAAAATTTATTGGGGGGCAGCCCCCCCCCAACAAAATTATTATAAAACAAAATTTTTTTGTGACTTCGTTAGGTTGGCTGTGCATGTGTACTTTAATAACGCATAGTTCTTAGCCAATCAGATTGTTTGTTTTTCTTAGATTGTTCTAGAAACATTAATTTAAGTACTTTTTTATATAGCTGGGTTTTTGTTAGATTTTTGCTTGGTTTAGGCTGTTTAGTTAGACCATCACTATAAGCAGTTGTTGCCTTAGCAGGAATTCTTAACAGGCAATAACCACTGCAATATTGCCCACGCGCGGGAAACATTTTGACTTGTCTAATTTCACGTGACCATAAATGAACCAATATCAGTCTGAGTTACAACTAGCAAAAAAACAACTACGGGTATATAACAAAATGGTTTATTTTATTTTAATTGTATTTTCCAATTGAAATGAGATGCCATATCAACAACTTCTCTATCGTGTTTTATTGGGGGAATCCAAATTCCAAACACAAGAAAACAATAAAACCACTCGCCCTTCAGCCTTGTTGGTATTTTCATCATGTATCTCATGTTTGGATCCCCTGATGAAACTCGTTGTTGATAGATAACTTATTGGAAAAACCTTGTTAGTTATATATCTTCTTTTTTATTGTATATCTATATCTTTATGTAATTCGCTGTATGTAAGTTTGTTGGATACGTTTGTTAGATATTTGTTGGGTATTAATTGAAATTAATATTTTGATATGAGCAGATATATACGAAATTAGTGCAGTCTGTAATAGACTTTCCAGTTTAATACATATATACAAAATAATAATACAATAAACAAAACATATACAAGAAAAGTCCTCGAGGTTCGAGCACTGGCTATTGTCGGGTTCGAGTTCTAAACGTAAAACTTAGCATGTACTCGTGACGTTACAGAATAACATGTCAATCACAAACATAACAACCTAATGGGAAGTGATCGTCAAATTACATGGCCCGCGTATTTCCGGTTTTAACGTTCTTTACACTCCGGAGGGTATCAATTATGGTACATAAATGATAAGTTAACAATGTAAAAACAATATGAAACTTAGTGTTCGATCTTTAGAGTTGATTCTTTCTTAACAATTCACCAATTATAGCGGCATTTCTCCTCGGTCTTGCGTCTTTCCTTGCCGTCTGCTCCATGGGTTGAGGTTCCTCCACGGGTACTTTAGGGACTTGATCTCCTTGTTCAGGTACAGAATGTAACTCCAACGGGATCAGATGCTGTATGGGCCGTCGTAAGTATGTTGACCTTCCCATCGGTTTCGGTAAGTCCTGGTTCTGTAGGCCACATTTCCTTCGGACGTTTTAGAAAATATGCGCCACTCCACCACGTTTTGTTTTCTGCGAGTTCCGGTCCACGACTTCCACGGGATGGAATATCGGCCGGGTTTTTCTCTCCTGGGCAGAATCTCCAGGAATCTGTTGGTAAGCTTTCGTATCTCACTCACGCGATGTTGGACGTAGGGTTTCCATGCTTTGTTGTTCCTTATCCAACACAAGACGGTATAAGAATCGGTCCACAGAACTACTTCAGGAACCGTCGGCAGCGATGAAATAGTTCCTTGCACTGAGCTTATCAAACGAGCGAGGATATTGGCTCCTAGTAATTCAAGCCGCGGAATTGATTTCCTCTTCATAGGTGCCACTCTTGTTTTTGATGCCACTAGATTTACGTCGATTTCTCCGTTGTTGTGCACTGTTCGTAAATAAACCACGGCGGCGAACGCTTTCAAAGACGCATCACAAAATCCGTGAAGTTCACAACTTACTGGGTTCCCAGTGATGGCGTTGCTGAAGTAACATCGTGGTACTCTGATAGGCTTCAAGGTAGAAAGATCGTAAATGATTCGGTTCCAAACAACTAACGACTCATCGACCAAAGGATCGTCCCAGTTAATATGATCCATGCACAACACCTGGAACAGCATCTTCATCACGATGGTAAACGGAGCTAGAAAGCCCAATGGGTCAAAAATCTTGGCTGATAGTCGTAGGACAGATCGCTTGGTCAAAGGAAGGGTTTTCGCGTAGTCCCCCAAGTTATTCAGATCGTATTCGAATTCATCTGTTTCCACATTCCAGGAAACACCAAGAATCTTAATAGAGCATTCTTCATTTTTCGTTGACGCGTTGTTCTCGGGCTGCCTATCCTTTGAAGGATTGGTGGTATCTTGGTAACTTTCGTTTGGGAAAGATTTCAACACACACTCTCTTTTTTCGCTTGCTATCACGGTATTGTCGTTGACCACAACATCTCGTTCGCTCCTGAGGGATTCTATCGTCGTTAACTCTTCTTCTTGAGGTCTCATTGTTTGTTGGTCGACAGCCACTCTTTCTCGGAAAGCCTTTGAATTAGAGATCCACTTTCGTAATGTAAAACCACCATCTTTCATAATTTTACTGGACTTCTCGCAAATCTCAATGGCTTGACAATCATCCGTGGAACCACCCACAAAATCATCGACATAAAACGAATCTTGCAACAGTGACGTGATGTGTGGCTCTTTCTCCTTGTTGAGCTCCAAATGATACTGTATAAGGGATGACAAAATAGCTGGGCTAGGTGTGAGTCCGTACACCAGACGACAAAACTGGTACTGTACAATTTCAGGCTGTTCCTTTGAAATGTCATCCAACCACAAGAAACGAAGCATTCGTCGGTCGTCCGGATTTATTTGGATCTGATGAAAAGCCTTTTCCACGTCAGCCGCGAATCCAATAGGATATCCTCTAAATTTCACCAATACATCGAAAAGATGTGGTACCAAATTTGGCCCCTTCTCCAAACACTCGTTGATGGATAATGCAGTCGTTCCATGCTTGGCTGATCCATCGAAAACCACGCGTACTTTCGTAGTAAGCTTTTCGCGACGCACGACCCCATGGTGAGGTAAGTAATGAGTTGACCTATCAAGTCCTGGTGGTTCTGAAACTCTTTCGATAATTCCAGACTTCAGTTGCTGTTGAATAACGTGGTCATATTCTTTAAGAAGTTCTTGATCGTTCTTCAAACGTGAATGAACCTGTCGCAATCGCTTGACACATGATGAATAACCATTTGATATTGGCATACACCCTTCTTTCCATGGCAAAGTCACTTGAGATCGTTGGCTGATTTCATCAAATTGCACATCTCTCAGAAATTCATTTTCAGTTGCTTGACTTGACTCGAGAATTCCTATCGATTCTGTTTTCCAGAATTCACGTACAGCATCGGTTAACTCGTCATTTTCATTGCTCACAAAGAGATTGTGAGGGTAAACGTGTTCTGGGCCTTCAACGATGAGATTGGTAGCAGCCTCTTGTCTTCCAGTAGAATTCCTAGCTTGGGCATTTCCCGACACCAGCCAGCCAAATTCACTTTCCACTGCAACAGGGCCCTTGTCTCCTCGTCGTATTTCTTCCATGATGATGTCAAAATAGTAATCGGATCCAATTAGGATGTCAATGTTTGGCCCGGAATCATCAAGCAGGCTGTCATCTGCGAGAACCAACCCCTCCAAGTGGGGATAGCAACTGATATCTAGCGTTGTTGACAGAGGAGAACAAATCTTTGGGAAGCAAAGTGCCGATATTTCAATGTCCTTGGTCTTTCCTTGTAGCTGTAGTCGTACTCGGTCACACCGTTGCTTTCTAAACTGGTCATCACCAAATGTATTCAGATTTAAAACCTCCGTCTTTTCAGGAACAAGACCAAGTATTTCCTTCAGGGATTCAGTAACGTAAGATCGCTGACTACCACTGTCCATCAAAACTCTTACAGGTACCAATGTAGATGTGTTTTGAGAACAGGCGTAGGCCGTTGCTGTTTGTAGAAAAACCTTGCTTTTGGTTCGAGTTGTCGTTGTTGTTGAGATTTGATTGGCAGTCACAGTGTACTCACTGCTCGGAATTGTAGCCCCTGGCTTAGTCGTTTGGTCGTTCTTAGTTGATTTAGTATCATTACTTGGCAGCTTCGGGTCAGAAATTCTTGTCGAAAGTTTATCACATATCGACTGGTGATGGGCTCCTTCACAGCGGCGACACTTTCGGGACGGATAACATTCGTTACTGCGATGACCAAATCGTAAACAAACAAAACACCTACCGTCGCGTCGTAATATGTCCTTTCGTTCCTTTGTTTGTACAATTGTCTCGCATAAAGCAGAATAGTGATGTTTTCCACAAAACGCGCACTTAATTAGAAAACCATTCTTGCCAGGTGCTCCCTGGGCTGTTAAAGAAGATGTCGTGGAAAAATTCTTCGAAGACGGCGGTACTTTCTTGCTCTCGTTGTTCACTTTCACTTGCTCGCTTAATTCACGTGCCTCCACTTCTTTCCTGATAATCTCTAATAAATCTCTCATCACCCACACGTCCTTATCAGTATTTCGAGCTATTTGCAGGCGAACGTCGCTCGGCAGTTTCGACATTATCACCGGTATCAATAAACTTCCATATTGCTCTGGCTGTACTCCTAAAGCTTCCAATCCACGCACGTTCACACTCACCTTGTCGTAAACAAATCGCAATTGATTAGCTTTATCCCCAGCGCAAGGAGGTATTTTTAGGAGTTCATCCATGTGGGCAGAAATTATTTGTTGGGATTTCCCGAAACGTTCCTGTAGTATGTCGACGGCGGCTTGATAATTATCCTCGGTTATGGCAAGACCCTTTATCGAACGAAGAGCTTGTCCCTCCAACAATGAAAACAGATAATTAAACTTGTCAATCGTTGTTAGTTCAGTGTTGTTATGCACCGCACTTTCAAATGTTTGCCAAAATGTTTGATAATTGGTTACATCACCTTTGAATTTCGGTAATACGAGCTTAGGTAGTTTCGATCTTGCACTTGGCCGCGTATCCTTGCTAGGCGATGACGTCTGCTCGGGTTCTTTCGTTGTTTGGTTGAGTGACACGCCAACCAAATTCGCTTCGTCGCTAGATTCTGTATGAACCACAGAGGTCGTTTGTTTTGCTTTCGTTGCATCCACAGTGACAAGGACCAGGATTTTCGTCGATTTATCGATCTGTTGACTCGTAAACTTCGTTATTTCTCGTCTCACATCACTCGTTCGGGAAAAGATATCTTCGGTTTCTTCAATTTCTTGTTCAATGTCGGTTACGTCGCACAACTCCAACACTTGCACGTCGAGTTCTTTCAATCGGTTGATTTTCTCGTTCAATAAATTTGCAATCGTACACAATCGGTCCTTGACCGATTCACCCCCTGGACCTACTTTCAACAATTCTATCGCTTTCGTGTACTTCGTTACCACACCACGATTTCCAGATCGAATCGCTCGTAGCCTCTTTAGACTCAACCTCGTACCCAGGGTCTTATCTCCGAAAAGACCCTGGTTGCGGCTGATCACGTGCCGCCTAAACAAACTTTTAAATCATGGGAGGGGTGGTTAGCTTTAGTAAGCTGCACACTCAATGACAATGCTACAACACAAGTCCAGTTTTAATACTCATATTCTAAAATCTGATATTAGATTTAGGCGAACTATAAAGTTCACTGAAAGAATGAAAAACGCGATTCAACAACTGCATTTACCTGACTTTCTGTTGATGACAAATGCGCGTGAAAGGACAGTACTAGTCGGCTTGATATTGTATAGTTGCAATCTTTCCTGAATCGCTTCTTTCGGCACTTTTCGCCGCGGTTATCGGGGCATTGGCTGAAATGTGAATGCATTTTTTGATGCGAGAGAGAGCGGTTTGGCTCTCGCAAACCAACGTCTTGAACTTTGTGAAATTTTGTAATCTTCTTTCACATGGCCTTTAGATTAAACGAGGAAGAGCACTCGTCGCAAGGAAGTCTTTTACCGTAAGGCATTTCGGCCAAATAATGCAGTTCAAAATTTGCCTTGTTGTACAAATGCTTAAGGTGCTTCACAGTTCACATCACCAACACTGCGATGAAGTCGACACTAGGGATGAGCCGATTACGAAAATTGCCGATTACTGAGGCCGATTATTTGTAGGCCGATTATCTCAACTAATCGGCCGATTAATCGGCATCTGCCGATTATTGTAAGTAGCAAGACAAAATGAGTAAATGACCAACAGTGAAGTTGTAAATAGTACTAAATACGTTTTTATTAATTACAATACAAACCAAGCAACTCAAAAATACTTAAACCAACTTAAGATCAATAATCAAAGTTTAATTTCGGTATATTATGGTGTAGAAACAAAAGATTGTCTGCTTTGTGCGGAGCTAGTCTGCTCCGCGTCTCGGTGGAAATGTTCCCAGCCTCACTGAACACGCGCTCTGAGTATACGCTTGAACTTGGTGGACTGAGATACTTCAATGCGATGTTGAAGATATTCGGATACACTTGTTTGTTGGAAAGCCACCAGGTATATGGACACGATTGCAATGGTTGCAAAGGAAGGGCGAGAAATGCGTTGACCTCTTCTTCAAGTTTTCGGCTGCCACTAGGAATGTTGTCGTCGGATGCAACTATCTCTTCGAAACAGGACCATAGATCTTTATGTGGTTCGTCCCTGCGCTTCGCTTTCTCCGTTGACGTGCTTTCCGTGACCGTGTCTGACTCTGAGGATCCTTGGAAAAGATCAAGCTCGTTTACCAGCATAGTACGACCGTCATGTTTACAAAACTTTGTCTTAAATCTCGGATCAATCGTCGTAGCCAATACGAAACACTTGTCGACAAAAGCTGTTCGGAATCTTGTTTCTAAAGCACTACTCAGCTCATCCCGCATTGTACCTACTCCAGCTGTGTTCTCGCGGTCATCTCTGCTCAAGAATTTCGTCAGCACGGTGATGGCAGGAATCACTTCAGAAATACACGAGTTGTTTTTGCTCATCAGTTTAGTATACTCTTCAAAGGGCTGGAGCAAGCGAAGGACCTTCTCCATCAGTGACCACTCGTTCGACGATAGCGTTGCAATTGGTGTCTCGGTGGAATAAAGTACGACTGCTCTCTTATTCTCCAATAGCCTGTCCAACAAGTAGTAGGTGGAGTTCCATCTGCCAAAAAATGAAAAAATAAAAACATTCACATAGATATAAGATATTAGTAGGCGAGGTAAATAAAAGTTAAAACCGGAAAGATAGTTATTAATTATTGCAATGCGCTGCGCACTTATTATAGTTGCATTGAAATAAAACCCTTCGAACGTGTAAATAATTTAACTGACCTTGTTGCCACGTCCTGAATCAACTTTTTCTTTGGAAGGCCAATATCATCCTGTATTTCTGCAAGCCTGCTACACCCGAGTGCAGAGTGATGAAAGTGAGTCACAATTCGTCTAGCCCTTGCAATCATGTCGTTGACACTTCGTTGTGAGAAGATGGCATCTTTGATCGCCAACTGCAGTGTGTGAATGACGCATGGACTGCGCATTAATCCGGCCAACTCTACGGCATTCGATATGTTGCCCGCGTTGTCAGTAACAATGATGTGGCATCTTGAAAGATCGATATTCCATTTTAACAACACATTCTTAAACTTTTCTGCAATTCGCTCGCCGGTGTGGCTACCAGGGAAGAAACTCGATTGCAGTACGATCGACTTGCGCGGAACCTTTATTTCATGTTCATCGATCCAGTGGGCTGTTAGGCTAATAAATGCATCATTCGTATGAGAACAAGTCCAAATGTCTGACGTGAAAGAAAAATGCTTTGCCTTCTCTAACATTTTGGCAACAGCTGCTTCGGCTCGTTTGACCAAATTTGGAATTACTTTTTCGCTGAAGTGGTGCCGACTAGGTAATTGGTATCGCGGGGCTACGTGTTTTATAAGACGCATAAAACCCAAGTCCTCTGCAATTAAGAATGGTTGGTTGTCGAGAACCATCATTTCACCGATTAGGTTTGTGATATGTTGGGCTTGAGGACTGTTCATATCCCACGCTCGACCAGCTTCAATACTTTGTTGCAAGGACATCTGAGTTTTTAGTTTCTTTCTCATTGTTACTGTGGTTGATTCGGTTGATTCCATGTCTTGTTGCGTCCTTTTAGTTTTTTCATCTGCTGACAGTGCAAGAAATTCCTTGGGATGCTTACGGAGGTGATTGCGGAGGTTTGTTGTGGTGAACTGTTTACAATTTTTTCCTCCTCTGCTTATCACAATTCGGGACCCTTCTTCCTGGCAAACCTTACACATTGCTTTCGTGTCGTCATCTTCCAAAATCTTAAAATATCTCCAAACCTCGCTTTTTAAAGTGTGCGCCATTATACTAACTTGTTTTCTGGGCAAATAAGTCCAAGCAATGTTTTTTCCAATTTCCAGTTCTTTTTATCACGTATCGGGATTCGTCTTAGCCAATTAGGAAACGTAATAGGCTCTGTGTTTGTAAATAGTTTTGATGACTCAACGCATAGGAACGCGTTGGTGTTTTTAATGGCTTCCCGAAAGAAGCCATTTGAGACAAGGCGTCACAAATGATGACAAGATGCGGGGGTTTTTTCGAGACAAGATGCGATTTTTGAAACAAACTGTCTGGAATTTTTTTTTAAACTTTTTTCTTCAGTTGCTCGAAGTAAATTTCTTTTTTTCTTAGGTGTTAGGAGATGAGTAAGGCCTGTTTCAACTTTAAAACGTCGAATTTTGCATGTGTCGAATTCAATTCACATTTCATTCGATAACATTACACGGCGACGTCTCAAAAATTTTCTCTTTCTATACTCCTATCCCCGAGCCGTGCACAAGCCGAATTGAATTCGACACATGCAAAATTCGACTTTTGAAACAACGTCGAACTTCGCTCGCATTATGCTTACGACTTACGTTAACATTACTTAACATTACGCTCGAGCGTAATAACAATGTCGCACTTGTTTCAGACGTCGCATTTTGCATGTGTTGAATTCGACACATGCAAAATTCGACGTTTGAAACAGGCCTAAATTACTAAATTTAAAGATCGGTTTACACTATTAACGTTTCTGTGTTAAAGTTTCTTACTTTCTGTATGATTTGATCAAATTATTCGACAGTTTAAAAACCTTTTAACGTTAGCAACTTGGCCGATTATTTTGCCGATTATCAAACAATAATCGGCCGATTACCGATTATTTAAAAATGGCCGATTAATCGGCTTTGCGATTATTTTCCGATTAATCGGCTCATCCCTAGTCGACACTCGCATTCGACGGTGCATTTAATAGTCGATTCGAGTCGATTGGTATATTTTCTTCGGGATTTCTTTAACTGTTGGATTCGACATGATCTTTTGTTCTTCGACGACGTACACCAAAGAAGAAAGCGAGATATGTTTTGTCAACACCGAGTACGTTTGTTTTTTGTTGTTTTCATTCCAACAGATATTTTGCGATCAACAGCCTGGCGCCAGACAACGACGCCAGACGTAATATATTATTTGTATAAACAAAACGGTGAAGCGGTTGTAATTGTGCCTTTGTCACTATTTTTTTGAGTATTTTTTAAATCGTTAATTGAAAACCCCCCAATTTTTAGGGGGCACGTGACCAGCCGCAACCAGGGTCTTTTCGCAGCGATGGGCGGAGCAGCGGAGATAAGACCCTGGGTACGAGGTTGCTTTAGACTGTCTTCTCCTTCGTTCGACATATTGACACACTTGAATTAAAATCGTTGCAAAACACCACACGGTCGTTTCACAGTCGTTCGGTTAAAGCCAGTGCCCCACGTTGGGCGCCATGTAATAGACTTTCCATTTTAATACATATATACAAAATAATAATACAATAAACAAAACATATACAAGAAAAGTCCTCGAGGTTCGAGCACTGGCTATCGTCGGGTTCGAGTTCTAAACGTAAAACTTAGCACGTACTCGTGACGTTACAGAATAACATGTCAATCACAAACATAACAACCTAACGGGAAGTGATCGTCAAATTACATGGCCCGCGTATTTCCGGTTTTAACGTTCTTTACACAGTCAAAATAGCATAAACATTGTTATACTTGTAGATATCTTAACCAAATTAATTTGAATGAAGCATGTGGATGTGTTTCGCCCCCAACACTAAACATGTAGTGATGTAGATCTTCAAGTGATTATTGTATTTGATAAAACTCATAAAAGCAAAGATATATAACTTTTTCGATAACTTTATTATGCACGTTGTGACATCAAAATGTTTAATTTGCATATCAAACGAACTAAAATATCCCAAGAACGAAGCAAGGAAACAAAAAACTGCAAAATATGTTACTCTATCATTTTAATAAATTTATTTATTTGATCAACAACATCAATACCAGCTTTGGTATATAGGATACAAACGTGACACTAACTACAACTACATGACATACATATTACATATATATAAAGTTAATTTCTATTATCTACGTTAAGTTATCAAAAATTGTTAAAACATCGAAACAGTATTTCCCTGCCAAAGCCATAACTGTTCTGTCTTGCATAGACATAAGGTACATAAAAATATCTTGGGAATTAAACAATTTGAATGAACTATTTACTTTATATAGGTTATCAATAAAATTTACTCTGAGATCGGCGAACTTTGTGTTTGTACATGACGTTAAAAAGTGTTCTTCATTCCCGATCTCGTTAAGATCGCAATGTTTACATAGTCTATTACTGTATGAAACATTGCTGTATCGACCAGTTTCAACAGGTAATCTATGAGCTGAAATCCTTAATTTTGTGACAGCTTGACGGTGTTTGAAATTGTGAATTTCAGAAAGGTATTTTTCACAACCAAAGTTAGTTTTCAGTTTTTTGAAAATTCTTAACTTGCCATTGTTTTCACCCTGTTGAATCTGTTCTTTCCAGTATTCAATAAAGTATTCTTGTGTTTTATTTTTCAAGTAATGGCAAAAATTTCCTTGTTCTTTGGTAGGTAATACAAAAGATTGAGAGTTGTAAATTTCTACCCCACCTAGCTGTAGTAAATATTTTGTGAATGATATTGGTTGTAGGTTAAAGTTCATGCATACTCTCGCCGCTTCACCAACAATGGTATCTGAAAAAGGTGAACTTTGGATGCGAAACCAATATTTTGTTACTAGTTTAGCTATTTGTATAATTAAGGGTGTCCTGCCTAGTTCAGCGTAGACGGCCAAATTTGTTGATTTTGAATGAACGCCTAGAATTCTTTTGCAAAATTTTAAATGAAGTCTTTCAAGATCATTTCTTATTTTAAAAATTTTAGATTTAAAAATTTCGAAAGAATTTATTTTGCCCAGTAAGTATGGGCCCCAAACTTCGCAGCCATACAGTAAAATTGGGACTACCATCGAAGAGAAAAGTTTTAAAAGTAATTTGATTGGTACATTTTCCATGTTTGAAAAACTTTTGAATAAACTATGATAGGCACATAATGCTTTACCATATATTATTTTTTGTGTTCGTTTAAAATTACCAGAAAAATGAAGAGTAATACCAAGGTAACAATATTCATCAACTTGTTCTAAAATGTTATTTTCAAAGGACCAATTTGATGATAAGTGTGTACGTCTTTGGGTTGGTGTTCCAAATAATATGACTTTGGATTTTTTAAAATTAATGTTTAATTTCCATTTCTTGGTGTAAAATTCAAGTTTTGTGAGACAGTTTTGTAAACCGGACTTGGATTCAGATAACAAAACTAAATCGTCTGCATAAAGTAAACAATTTAAATCTGTTTCACCAAGTTTTACTGGAGCACACGAGCTGTTAAATAAATCAGGTATATCATTTATAAACATGTTGAATAAAGTAGGACTTAGATTACATCCCTGCTTTACTCCAATATAGGACTTAAAGAAAGGAGTACTTCCCTTATCCAACTTTACCAAACAATTGACTGAAGAATACATACTTAACATTAGACGTATAAATTTCTTACTACAACCATAAAGGATGAGTTTGAAGAAAAGACCTTCTCTCCATACACTATCATACGCTTTTTTAAAATCGATGAAACAGGCAAAAATTGGTTTACGTTTTGACTTATAAAAATCCATTAGAGTTTTTAGAACTAATAAATGATCTGCTGTTCTAGAATTTTTCCGAAAACCGATTTGACATTTATTCATAATTTTGCAATCTTCCAGAAATGTATTCAGACGTGTATTCATAATCAATGTGAAAAATTTTCCCAAACAGCTACCTATACAGATTCCCCTATAGTTACTAGGGTCAATTTTACTTCCTGATTTATATATTGGAACAATAAAACTTTTAGACCAAAGTGATGGAAACCCACCGTGGGATAGAATAATATTAAACAATTTTACAAAATAGGATGGTAAAACTTCAACCGATAACTTAATGATCTCATTGGACAGTGAATCACTAGCACTAGCTTTTTTGTCCTTTAATCTCTTTGATAATTTGCATAATTCTTCAAGTGAGATTGGTTTATCAAGAGTATCGTTTTTGCAAGCTGCCCAAATGTTGAAATCCTTCACAATTTGAGCTTCGTTGCTAATTTTCTCAGTGTTGAAATTAATCTTGTTCAAATTTTTAAAATAGTCAAACCATTCCGATGATGGTATTTCGTTTGACATACATGGTTTACGTGTTTTTATAGAATTAACTAGCTTCCAGAATTCTTTAGGATTGTTATCTGATAACATTTCAATTTTATTTAGAATAGAATTATGAAATTGTCTTTTTTGTTTTTTAACCATACGTTTATATTCCTTTCTTTTTGCAAAGAATAAATGACGTAAATAGACATCATTAGGATATTTTGTGAGTAAACTACCTAAATTTCTCAAATTCTTCTTAAGAGTGTGGCAATTTTTATCATACCATTTTTGTTTCAATTTTATTTTGTTTTTATTGTTCGGTTTCTTTTGTTTCTTAGTATATAATACTTTTTGGGATGTATCACATAATATTTCTGAAAAATTATTTACAAGCAAATTCACATCAATTGATCTTTCACAAGATGTAGGTTGGTGAAACAACGAATCAAATTTATTTTGTACTTCTTCCGAAACCATAAACTCTCTCAAACAATCCTTCTGGTTCTCATTCCACACAAAAGACACAGGATGAGGCATTAATTTTAATGCATCATCTGTACCTTTGGGTGTTTTAATTCTCACCACAAAAGATAAACAGGAATGATGAGAAAATTCAGTGATATCGGCTACTGAAAAACTAATTATAGATGGAAGCAGGTCATGTGAAACAATAACGTAATCAACAACACTTGCTCCATTATACGTTTGACAAGTGAACTGCCCAATGAGATCTCCCTTAGTTCTACCATTTAGTGTAACCATACTATTGCCAATACACAAATCAATTAAAGATCGCCCATACGAATTTACATGACAGTCTCTTGAGGATCTTTTATCTATTGTGAGTGAGGTATAATTTTCATCTTCAAAAAAAGGTTCATCGATAAAATCATCTAGGATACCTATTCTAGCGTTAAAGTCTCCACATAAAACAACCTTACCCAATGCTGAAAATTTATAAATGTTATCCTGGAGACTTTCAAAATGATCAATATTAATTCGTGTTTCACGGGGGGAGTTCTGAGGTGGTATATAAACAGTGCAAATGAAAATATCATGTGTAAGGTTGAAAAATGTTTTATCCAATTTCCACCAAACAAATTCTTCATTACTCTCCTTATCTAAAAATTTAACTCCTTTTCTTAGAGATGATCTTACAAGAATAGTTATACCACCAGAACTTCTACGTGAGTTCTGAGAAACTTCTTTTCGGCATTTTGAAAATGAAAAGAAACCGTCAATATTAATATTATTGTGACCATTTGGAAGCCAGGTCTCTACTAGTGAGATTAAATCAAAATTTCTTAATGTTGAAATGAAATCTGTATCATTAAGCTTACTAGACAGACCTTCAATGTTCCAACTTGCAAACCTAAGGAAATTTTTTGCCATTAATTGAAGTTAAAATTTATTAATAACTACTGTATATAATTATATATTAAGCTTGGTTCAATACTCTAGGATTATAGAAAGGTGGGATTGGGGGATACATTACCCGTTGATAATGCTGTTGATGAGCATTTACATTTGAGTGAATGAAATGATTCAGCAAGCACGTCATGTTCTTCAACTGTTCTTGTATTCCATTTATCATTCCGGGTTGAGGTGGTGAGTTTTGTGATGATGTATTTCTTGGTTGTTCTTCGATGGGTGGATCTCTTAGTTTTGACGTATTATCGTTGCCTTTGGGTTGGTTATTACTTCTAATTGGGACATGGTCTTGTCTTGCATGAGAATCAAAGGCGACTCGTATATCCTGCTTTATGTTCTTTGCTAAAGCTGGAATTCCAAATTTCTTGTTTAGATGCTTATGATCATGAAAGAAATGTTTCTTTTGCAAGTTTTCATTATAAACATGGATCACATTTGGCAAATGCTTAATTTTATCATGGATTGCTTCATTGACTTCAGGGATAATCTTGTCCAGATTATCCTGTCTTGGGGTAATGCCAGATAAAATAATTTTCTTTTCAGGAAAAGCTTGGATTGCAATATTGACCAACTCTACTTGCTCTTTAACAACGTCCTCCGGAGACAGTTGCTCTACATCATTTACGCCAGTGTTTATAATTATGCCTTTGTTGACGGTAAACCTAGGCGAATTGACAATCTCGGTTGCTTTTTTAGTCGTGTTGCAAGCAATCATTTTACTGTTTCTACTTGAGCATAGTTTGTGGACATTAATATATCTTCTATTGGAATCACACAACATGACAAAATCATATTCCGGATATGCAACAGAGTCATTCGGAATAGCGGTCGAATTAGTCCCTTCAACATTATTTATCTCAACTTTAGCTTGGTTATCTCTCTGCGACTTATCATTTGTTTCTTCAGATACAATGTCAACGGGCTGGTCTACAACTACGGAATTGGTACTATTTTCTTGAGACGTTTGAAAACCATTGTGTTCATTATTCTTTGTTAATGAAATTATTTCATCTTGCAATTTCTTGTTATGACCTTCCAGGGTTTTAACTCTTTTCAAAAGGTTGTTCTTCTCTTCTATTAATGAACCCATTCTACCCCGTAGTCGATTCATTTCGGTTTCAGCTTTGACAACTCTATCATTAATTTCATCTTTAAAGTGTTTCTGGTCATTTTTGACGATAGACAGTTCGTGTTTTAAATGACTGTCAATCGACTTTGTTAGTTCGTCTTTAGCTTCAGAGGCCTGGTCATTAATTATAGCTAGGGGTGGGCGATACTGGGATTTCATGTTTCGATACGATACCGATATTTTTTCATCGATATCGATACTGACACTATTATTACTACATAAGTTTTACTAATATACTTTCACTGTATTAATATATGATTTGTGTTAATAATTGACAATTACATCAAACGTTTAAAACCACAACAAAGATTTAATAGAATATAACTATTAACCCATGGTAATTAAACATTAACAATGTAAAATATATAACCAAATGTTCAGTTTTGTACTATAGATTGTCTCAGTGTCTCAATTACTACATGTTTTGATTCAAGAAAAGAAACATATCAACATTCTTTGGTTTCAGACAGCTTCTTCTATGTGACACTAGTTCTCCAGCTTTAGAAAATAAACGCTCTGAAGGCACAGATGTTGCTGTGATGCACAGATATTTTAAAGCTAATTTTGCAAGGCCTGGATAGTGCTTACTGTTTGCACACCACCATTCCAATGGATCTTCTTCACGTGGTATCACATGCTCTTCAAAATACTGCCTGCTCTCAAACAATTTATCATTCATACCTTGCATTGCATTTGCTCTATCTGCTACCCTTGCATCAAATGCTTGCCATAGCACATCACCTTTAGGCAATGGAGTTGGAACATCTTCTGCCTGCGATTCCAATGAAGCCATCTCATGCACTAGTGATTCTGCACTGGTTCGCGATGCTCCATTATTCAGAAAAGCCAATTTCTTAAAACGAGGATCCAGGAGGGTCGACTTGGCAAGGACACCATTTCCTTCTATGTTGACAAAACGTTGACGCATTTGAGCAACAAGCTCTTTGTTGACACCAGGGGATGCATCATTGCCAGTTATCTGCTGCAAAGATCTTGCTATTGGTATAATCTTGGAGATTGAGACATTCTTTTCAGCACTCATCTCAGTTGTGGCATTTTCAAAAGGTTGAAGTACTTTAATAGCATCCTTAATTTTGTCTACATCCACTAACGAGAGACACAACTCATTCCTACCCTGCAAACAGAGTGTTGTAGTTACAGCTTGCTGTTGTTCAATGATTCGTTGAAACATATACAAGGTGGAATTCCACCTGGTATCAACTTCTTGAATTAATTTTCCCTCGGGGATACCAAGCTGTTTTTGAACCTCCCTCAGCTTGTCTGTGGCTTTAGCACTGTGGTGGAAAAAGCTTACAACGTCCTTGCACTTTTTCTTCAAAGGAGCCAACAGTGTATCTGCGGAAATACCAGCCTGGACAATCAGATTCAGAGTATGGGCAAAGCAGGGAATGTGTTTCCATCCAACAATCCTCACAGCTGCAACAACATTTGCTGCATTATCGGTGACCAGTGCAACGACTTTCGCAGTTATCTCCCATTCATCAGCTATTCTTTTGAGCTCTGCTGCAATGTTTTCTGCAGTATGGCTTACACAGAGATTAAAAGTTTCCAAAACAAAAGATTGCATCTTCCATGATTCATTAATAAAGTGACACGTAACTGTTATATAGCCCTGAGTTGTTCGCGAAGTCCAAATGTCTGTTGTCAGACAAACATGGGAAGCAGAATTTAGCTGATTCTTTACCCTGGCTTTCACTTCTTTATACTTTTCTGGAAGTTTGCGCATTAATGTCCTTCGACTGGGTAGCTGGTATCTGGAATCCAACAAATGAACGAATTTGTTGAAACTCTTATCATCCACGATTGAGCTAGGTTGCATATCAGTTGCTACCATTTCCAGCAAGGCATTATCGAGACTTTTCTGACGTGGACCGTTTGCTTCATACTTTGTACTCTTCGCAAGAATTCCTTGAAGAGTCGCTTGTATTTTCTTACCACCCGATTTCTTCTTGTTTGTCTCGTGGTCTTTCTTCATTTGTTCTTGACAAATTTTATACTCTGCATGATGTTTAAGCTTCAGATGCTGAAAACGAAAACAGCCATTTTATTTATATACTGAATTGTTTATACATACTGTATTTGAAATTTATTCATACTAATTTGAATTTCAAATTTTGAAACATATATTTACATACTTTAAGAGATTTGTCGTGTTGCTACGATGTTTTACACTCTCTGCACAAATTGTACATTTGGATTCTCCTTCATTTGTTCCAAATCTTGAGAAATATCGCCATGCAGAACTTCGGGTTCGCTTTCGACGTGTATTACTCGTTTCAGCCGTTGGAATAGATTCTTCTAAGACTTCTATTTCTTCGTCTTCTATTTCAATTTCTTCTTCATTTTGTGAACTGGTATCTTGTGAAATTGACGCCATATTTTTTGCCTTTTTTGGCAACGTGGGCACTGGGCAGCGTGCGCTGATCTAAACTTATTTGGGAACTGGGAAGCGTGAAGCTGTACTTCATTTAAGACTGAGTTCAATTCAAAATCAATTAGTCCGTATCACGTGACACGTGAGCAATATCGAAATCATCGATACTGAAAAATAGTATCGATACCAATTACTAATTTCTCAGTATCGACAGTATCGATATTTTTTAGAAATATCGCCCACCCCTAATTATAGCTATATCGAGATGCGAATCTGCTAACGCTTTGTCTAATTTGGCAGCTGTATTTTCTAAATTGTCAATGCGTTTATTGCATGAGCGTAAATATTCCCAAATTTCTTGCAAGTCTTTGTTTTGCGTATTTAATTCTGACTGTTTATGTTGGGTTGTTTTGGTTCGCTTTGTATGTCTTGTATTCTTAGACGGTGTAGTATTACTTCCCATTTTGTTTGATTTGTATCGCGCTTTACTTGGAGATTTTGTTTTCGTGAATCGTTTGCCGGGACGGGTTTGAGTATCAGTAAATTCTTGCGATTGTGTTAGGTCATTCTCAGTATCAGAGTCTGCGTAGATATCTAAAGAAACTCCTTCAAGGTTAAGCGACTCATCAGGACCACTTTGACTATCGAACACCTTGTCATACAATGGACCGATTGTTGTTGTGTTCATATCAGATAAAACACATCAGGGGCGGCGTGGCCCACCGGGAGACCGGGAAATTTCCCGGTGGGCCCCAAGGATTTCTAGCCTGGTGGGCCCCATTTGCCCCTAGAATTCTAGCTGGTGGGCCCTAAAAATTTGAAGAAAGATGGGCCCCGATGATGTGTAAGACGGCCCTGGAGTAAAGCGTTCGGTCGTGTGCGAAAGCGCGCTTGCGCGTAAACGTGTATAGTTGTGAAATTTAAAACTGCTGTGTGCTCAGTGCTGGAGGCCATGCAGGTTGTCAATTATATTTCACTGACGAGTAACGATGCTAAGTCATGGCTCCAATTATTGGGCAGCTAGGTACCCGTCAAGCATATACTTCCGGTCTGAGTAACAGAGTTCACATTATTTCATTGCGTATTTCCGCGTATTGAAGCCATAAATATGCCGTAGTCATTGACTGTAAATGGCTGACAAAAGAGCGCATAGTACGCGTGATTCTGGGAATGTTCTTCCTAAGAAAAAAACATAAAAGTGGGTCTCAAAAGCGACGAGAACAAGAAACAAAGCTCTTATTTGAAAGCTCGAAGAATGTGAAACCGCTAACGTCCTTCTTCAAAGCCAATGGAACAACAGTCTCAACAGGTAATTTATAATAAATTGTGCCCATGGCTAAAGGCTTACCTTACAACATCCTCGTACCCAGGGTATTATCTCCGCTCCCCCCGTCCCCCACGCTGCGAAAATACCCTGGCACAGGCTGGTCACGTGTCACCAACTTTTTAGGTGATAACAAAAAATTCGTGGGAGGGGTCCTACAAAACATCTCTTTGTCACATTCAACAATTCAACAAACCGGCGCCATGTGGCAATCATCGAATTGTATCTCTTTTCTCTCTTGTTTGCATTTTGCAATTGTAAACAGTTCATATTGGAATAAAGTTTTGCGACCTAAGCAAGTTATTTCCTTGGAGAATTTATACTTGGGAAAAGATGTACTGGCTGTCCTTCCGACAGGATACGGAAAGTCATTGATCTTCCATCTTCTGCCTGCTTTGTTGTTTTGTAAGAAGATTAAAGAAACGGGAAGTTCTTTGGAATGCGATCGTTCATTACCATCAATTGTTATTGTCATATCTCCGCTGAATTCCCTGATGAATGATCAAATACATCGCTTGACTGGCCGTAATATTGGTTTGTTAAGCGCGTCTGTACTAAACGTGAAGTATGGCGCCTTGGAAGATGGTGCAGAGAATGTGATATGCGATGTTAACAATCAATTGTGCCAGAAAACCGAGCTTGAAAACGGACACTACAACATCGTGTTTTCTCACCCGGAGTCTCTTGTTTCGTGCAAGTATGGACGAGATTTGATGCTGAGCAAACCATATCAAGATAACGTCTGTGCCGTAGTTGTGGATGAAGCCCATTGTATTTTGGAATGGTAAGTTTTAATTACCTACATACAGTCCGTACTTTCTTCCTGAGCAACTACAGTATGAGCCGGGCTAGCCTGGTTAACTGGGCTCACGCGATTGATTAGGATCTCACTGTGGTTTTAAAACTCGCATAAACTAAATGTATACAAAGAAGAATTGGTTTAGTTTAGATGTAAACTAATCCTAACGTTGGTTAAAATCTCTTTTTGTGGCCGAGGAAAGAATTTCGTGACACGAGTCAGCCCGGCTCATGTAAACAGCCCCTAAAACTTGTGCTATTCAAAAATATGTTGAGTTATTGTAATGGTATTGTTTTAATTCAAGACATCGAGTCTATTTTATTGTGATACATTGTGATACTGTTTAATATTGTGATACTGATATAATTATGCTTTATACCATTGCGACTGAATACTGTTTGTTTACTTTCAATTTTCAGGGGTAGTGATTTCAGACAAGACTATAGTCGTCTTAACATGTTGTGTGCATTATTCCCCAATGTTCCAGTTTTGGCATTGACAGCAACTGCCAACAAACAGGACATAAAGCAGATCAAGGAGTCGCTGTGCCTTCAAGAATGCATTGATGTTATTGCTAATCCTGACAGAAAAAATATTTTTTATGCAAAACATTTCAGGAAAGGACAGGACATTGATAACATTGAAGAGATCCTCAAGCCAATTGCCCAGAATTTGTTACTGGCAACAATAAATTATCCAATCACAGTTATTTACCTCCCCATCAGATGGTGTGGATTTGCATATACCCTGTTTGAATCTGTTCTTGCTAATCACCAATACTACCCAGCAATTGCACCTGCAATACCCAAGAACCGATTATTTGGACAATTCCATGCACCACAGACAAATGAAATGAAAGAGGAAATATTACGTCAGCTAACTTCTTCCCAATCAACCATACGAGTTGTCTTTGCAACAATTGCTATGGGAATGGGTGTAGACATGCCATCGATACGTCAAGTCATTCACATTGGTCCACCACATACAATTCAATCATTTTACCAGGAGACAGGAAGAGCTGGAAGAGATGGAAAACCTTCTACAGCTGTTTTATATTATAATAACAGGGACATTTCCAAGAACAAACCAGGCATGCAAGATTTGGTAAGAAGTTATTGTCGAAGTGAGGGGGTTTGCCTTAGGGTTCAGTTATTGCAATTTTTTGATGTTAATGCCCCCAAATCACTGAGACCATTGCATGGTTGTTGTAATGTGTGTGAGAAACTGTGCTCATGTTCTCTGTGCCATCCAGATCACTGAACATTTATAACATTGCATGTGGTGTAAAAAGATCCTAAACATGTGGTCTTATTGCACATTTTGTGGAATTTAATGTATAAAAGATTTATTGTATATATCAACAATTATATGCACATTTGTTGCAGGAAATATTTACCACATATATTTTTTTATTAACAGACATACAGTTTTTCAGTAATTTTTCAAAATTAAAATAGTAAATTCTTAATTGTAACAATCACAATGGCCATGGGTATTTCTGTATATTGTACAGTATATGTAATGTAATTTATTATTGGGATCCTGATAACTTTTAACCCTAAATCACTACTGCACGCATCAGGTCAGTCAGGTGGCCTTTTAGTATTTTACTCTGGCTAATGTCAGACAATTTTACTCATCAAAGGAAGCAGTCTAGTAGTGAGAGGGTTAATAATTATAACTGTATTACATGTAGCTCTTTTTTTTTCAATTCAAATTCTTATTTTAATTTAGAAAAGTGAAAAGGTATTGAACTGCTGAGATTTTTTGGAATTGTAGACATTTCAAGCAGAGCCCTTCATCAGATAAAACCTTAATATGTTCTGATAGTAAAAGGGCTCCACTCAAAATGCCATACAGTATTTCATTCTTGAAAATCTTGGCAGTTCAATGCTGTTTCAATTTGTTACAGTCCAACACCTACACAGTACACAGTACTCAAGCTACTATACTATACTGTCTTATTGTGATAAATACATTAATGTACCTTGTACTGTACTATGTTAATCCCAAATATAAAATTAATATAGAATGCTTAATCAATTAAAAGCTTAGAATTATTTACATCTTTTTCATAAGAAGATTTAATAAGCATTCTGTCATAAATTAAAATATCAGCAAACCTTTTAATCAAATAAATGTACCGTAATAAATATCTACAAACTTTAATGACTAACATGTAAACAAGCCACACTTTTTAAAGGAAAAGTTGCTTGGATTTGGACCCTCTTACACTTGACTATAGGTTGTCCATAATAGATCTGAGATTAAGTTTCATATATACATGTATATATATATATATATATATGAAACTGACAGTAGCGACCATCAACATTTGAGGTAAGCCCACTTATAGTATATATATATATATATATACTGTATATAATTTTATACATAACCATCTAACCCTTAATCCTAACCCAACTAAAAATCTATTAATTTAAACACATAAAATATATTGATTAAATCTATTAATCTATTAAACAGATAAAATATATTGATTCTTTTGACACATTAGACTTACTCAGTAGTGCTTTCCATCTGTCATTCTTGAACATTTTCTATTCAATTTTATTTACATGTATTTTAGAATCTGTCACATGTTACTAATGTAACTCAAATGCCTGTGCCCAGTAAATGACACTAGTTAGTCATTTTCTTCATCACAATCAGCTTCATCTTCCTGACATGGGAAATGCATTACAATGTTTTTCTTGTGTCTGGATAGCCACTTCTCAAAATTTTCTTCTTTCAAGTTGATAAGTGGTTGAATGCCATTAAACGACTTATGAAATCTCCCTGCTGTGTGTTGAAAGGGTCTCAATGCCCTCAAATCAGCCAAAATTAGCTTTTCATCCTCTGCTGATGACCTGTGGCTGTGAGTGGAGGATTGTAAATGCCTGCCAATTTGTTTGTCGAATGCATCAACTATATGTCGTACTCCACCAGATGCTTTGCTTGCTCTGCTGATAGCCTTGTCCGTCTTGTTGGCACCCATTGACTTGATTAAGGATTTGATGTCCTTATTTCTATTTTCTTGGAACAAATCAATTTCAATATTCTTCCCCATCCCACCTTTCCAATTGATGGTTGATGCTAACTTATTTTGATGAGCTTCTGCTTGTGAAAGTAAAACTTCATTTTGCAGAATGCTGATCAGCATTTCAATGGCATATGCATTGAAACCAGAAGCAGAGAAGAAGTGAAGAAGCAGCTGCTTGTGGAGTGTGGCTAGGTATTCACCATTTCCTGAGGACACTGCATCTTTGAAATCAGCAAGTATCATGTAGCTAATCATAAGATTGACAGCATACGATAGTATGCCATCATCTTCTGTTGAACTTTCAAGTGTGAGGAATACATACTTATTCAAGAACTTGTTGATAATTTCCAAATACTCAACCTTTTGTTCTTCTGTTGATAGATGTGCATGCACTGGGAAATTACTGTTTGGTTTTTGGCTTGTGTTTTCTATTTCGAAGAACTCAATAAGTGCCTCAGTTACATAGCACTTGCCAACACTTAGGAAAAACTGTTCGCAATCCTCATAATGTTTAACATCAAGAGTGACATTTCTTCTTTGTAACTTCTCTTTGAAGTATACCAATGTACCTTTTTCTCTCACAGACTGTTTTTTGAATATCCTCTTGAACACTACCTACATGTAGAGCAAAAGAACCAATTAATAAAACTTAGTGGCTCCATACAGTTTCTTGAAAAGTGGAAAACACACGTTCTAGTGTCACATTTAGTTTCATTCTTCCAACAAAATATCAATGTACAAGATTTTGGGTCTGAGACATGTGTTTTCCACTTTTCAAGAAACAGCTGTATGGAGCCGCCTTAAATATATTGTTTGAATTTTAATGACATGATTCAACATGAACAATTGGGATATATACAATATTGGGAGGGTAAAAAAATTGCGGGCCGGTCACAAACTGAGAGCCATCCCCGGAGTACAGTGAACTAAGCGTAGGTTGATCGGATCATTGGAGGTTGTACTTAGGCTACCTCAGGCGGCACTCCCCTCCCACTTTCAAACAAAAGGGGGCCCGTGGCTGAGATAGTGTGTGATTTTCTCACGCTAGTTCGGACTTTCAAAGAGAAACTGCATAATTTTTTTATTCACTCACTTTTATGGGCCGGTCAGAATCTGGGGCCGGGGGCAAATGCCCCCTTTGCCCCATAGGTAATCTGCCACTGAGTTTACTAAATATTTGAAAAGTCCCTCATTCATTGGTCAGTGTACCTTTGTTTTGAATGCCAGTCAACTATACGGTAGGGGTATATGTGATCAATTCTTTGCCTTGGTGAATGACATCCTGCTCTCAGGTCTTTCGCTCCTGCAAACCTCACTCGGGTTAGCTGGTCACCAAAGCATGGTATCTTTACACCACAGAGGGGATCATTATCCATCGCAGCTGGTGGAATATGGGATGCAGGTTGATCTGGTTTTGATGAAGCTCCTGGATGTGGTGGGGCTGGAGGATTGGGATGATGCCCTTTAGGGTCAGCAGCAGCGGGAACAGAACAAAGTCCTGCAGCAGAGTAAATCTCATAGGCCCATCCTTCAAGAGTATCCAACACATCCACACAATCTGAATACTTCTTCTCATCTTTCATTAGAACTGGCATGGTAATTACTTCAGATTTAGCAGACATCTCTTGCTGATAAAAACAAGGGGTTGTCTGAGGCACATACTTGTGGATGGATGCAAATGCTGCAAAGCATTCTTTTAAATGCTTTGCAATCAAAATTCTGTATCTTGTTCTGATGCAATCAATCTCTTCCTCATTTAGCTGGACTATCTCTTGAAAATTGGTGTCTTTCAGTACTTTCTGTGGACCATCATCAGGGAAATGGTCACTCTTGACACGGTCAAACACCATAGTCGTGGCAACAGCATGGACACTTTTGTTCTGATTGTCCATTCTCATGTCATGAGCCTTTTCTTCCCAATCAATGTTGTCCAACACGAACACAAACTTACTGCCAGCTTTTACCAACTGAACTGCATGGTCCAGGAAATGCTCTCCAATTTCATCAAGGAGACTGTACTTGAGTGAAGGGCTAGTACAGATACCATATTTATTCAAGCGACCTGTCAGCTATATAATAGAATAAAATTGGATTTAGAAAACTGAATTTCAGTCTTGCAATGGTGTTATGAGACATTAGTTGCAAGAAAAATTTCACTGACCTTAATGTACTAATTTAATTTAATTATTTTAGACTGTGACAAAATGTTTTTAAAACTTACTTGTGTGTTAACTTGACCTTGAATTAGTAGTACTGAGTTGATCCTCTGAATTCTGCTGAGTTCATGACAGCGTAAGAACATGATTATGCCATAGATCAAGCACATTGAAGGTAACTTCTTCTGGGAATTTAATGGATAGTCAAGAAGCATAGAGAGTGTGTCAGATACTGTGGGGCTGCGGGTTGTTATCTCATTCAAAACTTCATCCATCCAGGTTGATTCACTTAAACCATCGTATGTCCGTTTCCTCAACACGGATGGTTCACTCCTTCTGGCCACATTGACCAACTCTTTGTTCATAGTTTCCAAAATGTGCTTGTGGACAGCCTGATAAATTGTTGGCATCTGCACAACGGTATCTACCAATTCTTTTACGTCAGCAGTGTGCAGGATTTTTTTAAGTCCAGTTTCATTTTCTGTGGACGATTTAGGTGAAGAAGTATCCTGTAATCCCTGTATATGAAATGTTAAAAAATTCACAAAAAAAATAAGGTCTATAAAATTAGGGCTTGTAATCCTGGATTTATTTTGAAACGCAAACGCTCTTAAAACCTGTCAGTATAGTATTCTTTCTAGGTGTTTTATACTTTGCTTAGCTAAACAAAAGCCGTTTATTTAATTGAACAACATTGTAAAGAGCAAGCAATAAAAATTTGACAGCCGACAAAATTTGTCAGGGTTTTCCCAGAGCCTCAGAGGTAAACAAACTCGTCTGGCGTTGGCCAAACACTTCTGTGCGATTATAAAAAAGAGTTCTATTATAGCCATTCTATTATAGCCATTCTATTATGGACAACACGAGACAAGTCGGAAAAAAATGTCACAAAAGTGGCAAATCCTGATGACAAAGCTATCTATAGTCGGCTTCCAAATGTAAATACAACTGAAGAAAATCTATTTGCAGACAGGACCATCATCACTATATGCCTTTAGCGATTGACACCTTTTTCTGCGACAAAGCAGCGAATGATATTAAAGTTAAAAAAACAAGAATAAAAGCCCATTTAAGGGGCTGTTTACATGAGCTAAGTATCCAGCCCGGCAAGCCGGGCTGAAATTCTATTCGAATTTGCATAAACAAAAGTTTTTGGCGGGAAAACTGAAAACAAAATAAATAGACTTATTTTGATCCATACAGTTATAATATTGTTTGTTTTACGGTTTTGCTTACAGAAGTAGACAGTTCTTTTATTAGTTATTGTGTTAAATCATCATCACATGGCATATTATGTGTTTTTTTTCGTTTTGATTTTTCAGAGCTTGAACAGTTTATATGGGAAAATTTCATCCCGGTTAACCGGGCGCCCCGGTTTGCTCAAGTGAGATCCCGGCTAACCGGGCTGGCCCGGCTTTCCATGTAAACTGAATCCTTTTCGCAAAGGTAATAACTATATAACCAGGCGCCTCGGTCAAACGGGCCAGCCCGGCTAGCCGGGCTCATGTAAACAGCCCCTAAAAAAGGTGATTTTCGTCGCCTTGTTCCTTTGCGGCAAATCTAAATCCTTTGTGCAAACTTACATTTGCGTTTTATCCGGCGCACGAAAATTGAAGTCGGTCAACGTTTAAAACTGAACAAATAAATGATACGTAACAAACGCAGGGTACAAAGCTGAGTAGCGCGGCCTAAAACAGTTTCTGCAAAAATAGTGTTTTCAAAACCTTTGGAAAAGTTTTTTTTCTCACTCATTTCTGTTTGAGACGTAGCACAGCCGTCGCATTTAAAACGTGTTGTTACCAAATGTTGACAGTGATGCATAAATGATAAATCGTACAACCTGAAAATCGTTATACTGTATTTACTATATCTTTTAAAAAATTTGCGGTTTTGGTATAAAGTCGATTTCGTATGAATTGAAATGAGACGATTGTGTGATACGTAAACACGCTACATGCGGACTATCATATGTACCTTTGCCCAAATTGGCAAATGGTTTACACGAAACAACTGCAACGCGTGCTTATATAAAATAAAATAACCACGAATACACTAACCTGTGATAGTGAAGAAGAGCTGATGGCACAAGCTTCGAAGGTTAGAGTCGTTCTCGCGGAAACTTTTGCGCGGTTCTTTGGTTTAGGTGCGGTGGCTGACGGCGATAGCTCGAGACACCTCTTCGCTCGACTTTTTTTCTCCACGAGTAACCGTTGCGTTTCAGCGATTGTTTTCTTAACAGTTGTTGCGTTTTTAACTTTTCTTTCACAAGAACGACAGATCAGTTGAGGGAGTGTTTTATCTCGCGGAAGAACAGCTCCATGAACTAGTTGCACGAAATCCAAAATATTACGATTGGCTTCTCTGAACAAATTTTTGCAATATCTTGCATCCCCTATAGACCCACAAAGTCGACAAGAAGAAAGATCGATTCCACCTTCAACAGGATATAACTTTTTCGGTGTAGCCATATTTTCACCTGTTTTATCCGATTTCGGTTTTGCCTTTGAACGCGCTTTGAGCAATCACACCTTTTATTATATTAACTACGCACCTGGCCATCAACAAACCATTCCTAACTACCCCTCCCTCAAAATAATTTTTTGTTATCACCTAAAAAGTTGGTGACACGTGACCAGCCTGTGCCAGGGTATTTTCGCAGCGTGGGGGACGGGGGGAGCGGAGATAATACCCTGGGTACGAGGATGACCTTACAACAGCTAGGCAACTTATTTATTTGTATCTTTATTACTACATATTGGTTAAAGACTTAAAGTATGTTTAGTGATATACTGATATAGTTATTAAATTGATTTTTCAATTTGGGTAATCTAATGTTGAAGCGCTTGAGTTAAGCTTTGTTAGGCACTTAAGTTCGGGCCGACCGCCACCTGCGCTCGCGTAAATAGAAAACTTCAAATTCTTAAATACATTACAGCGGTCTACACAAGCTTTCTTTTGCGCATTCACTCAAAAATTTGATAGGAACCGCAAATATATTATTGTTTCATTCGTTTTTAAATTTCTAAGTTTCTATATACCGCTATACGGTTATTACGGTATATAATTTGTATGAAACCTGAGCGAAGTTGTGCCGCGGGCGCAACACTCTTAGTTGGTAGTTTCCGCCCAAATGCCGGTAGAATTTCAAATTTCAATCATCTGACATATGTGTCAATTTCATCTCGTGCGCTATTACACTATTACGTTATTGGAAGTTAAGAAAGAATGACAGATTATCGAAAATGACGAGTCTTGTTTACGTGCTCGTTGAAAATGCGCAATGACGAAATAAATAAGTCTGACCTAGTGACATTTTGTGTAGAAATCCCACCTCCGCTTGGCCCAGGTGACGAGCTAACAACAGCTAACACGTTAGGAATTCTGGCAACTTCAAATGATGAACTTGAGGAAATTGATGGCGATGCAGTATCGAAAGTCAACGAAGTGTTCTCTAGCTCAAATCAACCCGAACAAACTATTTCCACCATCAGAGTAAATATTAGAGACGCACATGCCATTATGTAATCACACTAAATACAGTTTCTTCTAGGTTTTTAGCTTAATGAAGATAAAGTTTCTGCATTCTCATTTACAATTTATCCTTTTTTATTGGTAGCTGTTTCCACACCCCAATTTTACACCCCCCCCCCCCCTAAAAGTGGGCCCCTAGCATATCATTTCCCGGGCCCTATTTGAGAGCCACGCCGCCCCTGAAACACATAATTCATTTACAAATGATTTGAGTTTATCAAATTCATTTTCTTTCCAGAGAGCGTCGTACTGGCCTTGTATCGAAATACTCTTCTTGATTAGACAAACTGAAATAGTAAATAGGAGTTCGCTAAGGTTCTCCTCTTTATAATTATATAATTTGATAACGATTTCAATCAAATCAGTACCTTCTGTATTCAGTTTCCGAATCCATTCTACGTTATACTGTTGCCTGTTTCCAAAATCGATCCAATATCGAAGCTTTAAAGCAATTATCCACTTTTCCAAACGGCTCTGATCCGATATTTGTAAAGAATTAACGTTGACAGAGTCCTTTTCAGATACTTCGATATACTCTTGATCTTGATCACTTAAAATGCTCTCACCAGTCGGCGTATCTTCCGTGTTACACGAAATCAACAAATCCTCTACACTATTTTCCATTTAACTGATTAAATAGTGTTTAAATTTATCGAAAAAGTACGTTTGAATAAAGTAAAATACTTAAAAATAGCGGACAGCGTTAGAAAGCGTGGTGTCTCCGCCATGACACCGGATATTTAATTGTTCTTTCAAATAAGACAAACTTAATTTTTGTTTCATGGGGGTACTTTAAGCGCCTTGCCAGGACTTTAACGTTTCTTTCACTAACCATTTGATTGATGATTTGGTGTGCACTGAAGATGATGTTTTCAAAATTCTCTCTTCGATTGATGTTAATAAGGCAAGTGGTCCTGATAACGTCTCCCCACGAATCTTTAAAGAATGTGCGAGAGAATTGGCACCTTCGCTCTCTCAACTCTTTAACTATTCATTGACTGTTGGTAAACTGCCTACGGATTGGAAGATAGCTAATATTGTACCAATTTATAAATCGGGAGAGCGATCACTTGCAGATAATTATCGTCCTACTTTCCTTGACAAGCATTGTTGTGAAATCAATGGAGCGAATTATTCATAAACACTTGATGGATTTCTTAGCGAGTCATAACTTATTGTCTGATGCCCAACATGGCTTTAGACAATCTCGATCATGTATAACACAGCTGTTACAATTATTTCATCATTGGTTTAGTATGCTGGATAATCGAGGGGCGATTGATGTCATTTTTCTGGATTTTGCTAAGGCTTTCGACAAAGTCCCGCATAGTCACCTACTTAACAAACTACAGCAACACGGAGTGAGGGGTCAGTTACTAAACTGGATAGGAGATTATTTGGGAAATAGGAAACAGAGAGTTGTCATTGACGGTCAAGCATCAATTTGGTTGCGTGTTTCATCCGGAGTCCCGCAAAGCAGTATACTTGGGCCTTTATTATTTCTGATCTATGTAAATGACCTACCCTCAAAAGTTGAATGTAATTGTGATTTATTCGCAGATGACACCGCCTTACATCAACGAATTACCGCAATATCAGATACTAATCAATTGCAAGCCGATTTATCCAGTGTTGCTGATTGGTGCAAGTCATGGCAGGTCTCACTGAAAGCTGATAAGTGTAAGGTCCTCCATTTAACCAGACAGAAGTCACCACTTATTTGTCACTATGAAGCTTGCGATCAGGTGCTACCCTCAACGCCTCAACATAAGCATCTGGGCATAGGGCTAGAATCCACTTTATCTTGGAACTATCATATCAACTCCACTTGTTCTAAAGCCAACCGAGTATTAGGCTTAATAAGAAGAACGTTCAAGAAAAACCAAGTTGGAATGAAGGTTGCTTTCAGATCATTGGTCCTACCTATATTAGAATATGGATGCCAAGTTTGGAATCCGTATTTAATAAAACATATTAAAGCTCTCGAATCAATTCAACGCCGTGCAACCCGTTTGATTTGTGGTCCCGATAAATCATATGTGGAGAGACTTTCTAATCTTAACTGGATGACTTTGGAGCTTCGGAGAAAATATTTATGTATTGTTCAATTATATAAAATTATTTTCGGCTATTGTGACATTGACTACACCAAGTTCTTCGATATAGCTGGTAGAACAAGAACAAGAAGTAATCATGACTTTAAGTTACGCCCTAAAGCCGTACATACAAACTATTTCAAATTTTCTTTTTTCAATCGATATATATCTGATTGGAATTTATTACCTGCAGATGTTGTTAATGCATCTTCTTTGGAGTGCTTTAAGGCCAAGTTATTGAATTTTTTAGCATCTCATTAGAAGTATATTCAATCGAGTATCCTAATATATAGTAATTAGCTTCTATTGTTGTATTTTTATATACTTTTTTTACTTGTTGGGGAGTAGTTTTTAAATGGGAATTAAGTTTCCCCCTACTACTACCCATCCATTCATGTAATTTTTTCTTCTTTTTTTTTGTATTATGAGTGGTAAAGTGTTATTAAACATTAAACATTAAACATAAACATCCTCATTACTCTTTCTCTTCTTTGTTTCCCCATTCTTTCCATAGCTTTCTTCCTTATGTCCAATGCGTTTTCTTTATCCTCTTCCATTTTTTTCTTCTGTGCATCATCTAATTGACAAACACATTTTTGCTCCTTTTGCTGTACAACTGTGTACATCAAAAACAACAACACTGTAATAACATCAAGCTGCTTATTTATTAACTAAGAAGAAATTATTTGTATGAATATGAAAGTAGTAGCCTGGCTTGAAATATAAATTATTGAAAGATAAAATTGACTAATCTAAAGTAAGTATCTTACTTTCATCTTTTCTCATTTCTTCGCTGACCTCCTCTTTCTCTATCAGTTCTTCAATAAGTTGGTCAAGTTCTGTGACCTCCGGCGAAATCCCCGATGCCCGTTTTTCATAAGTGGTTCTTTTCTTATGTTTCTCACACAAAAGAGAGCAACGGTCCTGAACTGACCTTTTTGTCAGTGTCTTCTTGTAAAATGGCGCCTCCATTTTCTTCAAATTATCGGCAATTGTTTGCCCCAACTGAGCCCGTTGAGTTTTGTTTTTTTCTTAGCCTGAAAAGGATTTACGACCAATTCTTCCCGACAAAGCATGATGTCATGACGTTTAGTCCATTCCATGGGAGTATTGCTAAATAGAAAAAGAGCAAAGAAAGTTTTTAAATACAAGTATTTAATACTACGCGAATTTAAAGAAGTCTAAAATGAATAAAATCATCCCTGATAAATGTATTAAAATGAACGCCCCATAAGCTGAAAAGCTTTTTCGGTTGTGTGACACGTCAGGTAAAACAGCGTTCTACTGCGAGGCTTTAGGGAAACTACAGAAAAAACTGAGAAAGATGAATCCTCGAGCAAGACATGTCAACTTACCCTTGACCTTGGATTTCATTGGTTAACTTTGCCGGACTTTGGATGTAAACAAAAGCCATTTAAGTGGTTTTAGCGCTGTAATGCAACACATTAGAACATTTTATTGAAGACTGAATCCTTATATAATATATATATATTAATATATTAGCTTATATATTTGTACGTTAGCTTATATATTTGAATGAACTGAATTCATTAAATAAGCCGTTGTACAAGTCAACACAATTTATTGTCTCTACGAGAAATCCAACATGCTAAATTATCTCAAAATAACCTTAACACACTGAAATAAACAAATACACTTGCCTGGGTTGTTTGTGGTGAGTTTGCGATGATATGTTGGTCAATATTATTATTACGGGTTGGTCTGCAGCAATCACGAAACTCTTCAAACCAACATATCATCGCAAATTCGCCACGAACAACAACCCAGGCAAGTATATTTTGTTTATTTCAGTGTGTTAAGGTTATTTTGAGCTATTTTAGCATGTTAGATTTCTCGTAGAGACAATTGTGTTGACTTGTACAACGGCTTATTTAATTAATTCAGTACATTCAAATATTTAAGTGGACGTACATACGACCGGAAGTCTGGTGGTCAATCTGGCTGGAAAATTTTCCAAATGTATATACCGTAATTATTCGAATAAACGCCTCCCTCGAATAAACGCCGCCCTCGAATAAACGCCGCAGGGACAAGCAAAAATATTATTAAACGCCGCCCTCGAATAAACGCCGCACCTGAAGCGCCAAAAATTTAATAAACGCCGCGGCGTTTATTCGGTACTTATGTACTGAAGAATACACGTCTTCCGATGTTGAAGAGGCATGCCCTATTATTCAGCTGTTAGACTCGGACCACGAAGGAGACAGTGACATTGAAATAGAATGAAACTTAGTCATTATATAAGACAGTGAACAGTTCAATTTTCATATATATTTATATATATTTAAAAGACATATGAATTTTATTCTTAGTTTTTTAATAAATTCACAGTTGTTGTTACAAAATTTGCAATAAACGCCGCCCTCGAATAAACGCCGCCCTCGAATAAACGCCGCACCTGAAGCGCCAAAAATTTAATAAACGCCGCGGCGTTTATTCGAATAATTACGGTATGTTATTTACCAAACTGGAGGTCCGTACTGGAAAAATATTGCCCTCGGTCTGGATTGCACGGAACTCGGCGAGTCCAGACCGAGGGCAATATTTTTCCAGTACGGACCGACAAAGTTTGGTAAATAACTTATTTATTTTTCCCACATTAAAACAAAATAATTGTTACAAGTCAACTTCTCTGAAAGACTTCTCTGAAAAGCTGTGAGAGACGAAGGCTCGTAAACGTCGTCATTTTTCTTGCGAGCGTTAACGAAAAATTTGGCGAGGAGGATGTTTAATTCCTTGGCAGGTATGGTTTGAATTTCTCGTACTTCATTTATAGACAAAAAGTACCTGGTAATGACATTTATATCGTATTCCGTTTTCTTCTTCGTGTTTTCCGGTCGTTGACTCTCAATATAATTTTGGATGTCAATATCGCTGCCATTGTAACACCCGTTTTCGTTCGCGTTTGGGTCTGAATAGACTAAATTTCCAGCACTTGTGCTTGGGACGTCGTCTTGGAGATAATAAAATTCGCTCTCGCTATGCTCACTATCGTCGGAGTACATTTTCCACCACTTTTTTGGTTTGAAAACTGTTTTTCACCCCATATTAGTTTTGGCGGGAAAAACGAGAGGTCCGTACTTGTGTGATACGGACCTCGTATTTAGCCAATCAGAAGCCGGCATTTTTGTTACGGACTTGCAGTTACGGACCTGAGAAAAAAAAATTGGAATATTTTCTCACGTGACTCCGGCCTTTGCCAGGGCGTTTGATCGGCCTGCTCGCTTCCTTCCTTAAACGCCCTGGGGACGAGGTTGGACAGTTATCGTTGTATCCAGCGAAACTCTGTTTATGCTATTTTGACTGCATTAATTTCGTATATATCTGCTCATATCAAAATATTAATTTGAATTATTACCTAACAAATATCTAACAAACGTATATCTAACAAACTTACGTACAGCGAATTACATAAATATATAGATATACAATAAATATATTTCAAAAACTCATTAATAATTCATGAGGAAAACACAAAGGAAACCAGTACCATGTCCGTGGTTTTATATGTGATAAAGAAACCTCCTGATTTACATAAAATTTAGCTTTGATTTTCTCGGCTTAGACAAAGTTATTTTTCAAACTTACTACGCCAATGAACTTGGCAAGCGGTTCGTTTTTGAAGCCGTTCAATAAACTCGCAGTTCGTGTTTTATCAGATATAAAAACACTCGGCTTCGCCTCGTGTCTTTATATCTGATAAAACACTCCTGCTCGTTTATTAAACAGTACATCACTAACAAGGCGTTTCCAATAAGTTATATATCAACAACGAGTTTCAGTGTTTCATCAGGGGATCTAATAGCCTGCGTGCAGAGGGGAACGGAAACGGGGGAAGTCAGCACGCAGGCTAGGGATCTAAACTCGAGAAAACATGATGAAAGCACGAGGCCGAAGGGCGAGTAGTTTTATTGTTTTCTCGTGTTTGGAATTTGGATTCCCTCGGATAAAACACGATAAACGACTTGCTGATATGGCATCTCAATTGAGCGGTTTCAATTGGAAATGCAATTAAAATAAAATAAAATAAACCATTTTGTTATAAATTGTAACTCAGACTACTATTGGTTCATTTATGGTCACGTGGGATTAGACAAATCAAAGGTTTCCCGCGCGCGGGCAGTATATTGCAGCAGTTGTTGCCCGCTAAGGCAACAACTGCTTAGTGAATGTCTAGCTAAACAGCCTAAACCAAGCAAAAATCCAACGAAAACCCAGCTATATAACAAAGCACTGATTCCTCGGGAAAATTTAGTTTTGTTTTCCCTCGAGTCTATTTATAAACTATTTACCAGACATTAAGTGTATAATGAGATTTTATTCATGAGTGTAAGTAAAATTTATTCATGCAGCAATTTGTTTAGTTTACATAGATAATTGAGATCTTAAGAATTAGATGAACACCAGTTTTCATCTAATATCTTGGGTGGTACATGTATACGATTTTAGCCTGTTTTACTGGAGTATCCAACTTCAATCAGGTGATTGAATGAACTGTTGTAATTGGCTGATTATCTCATGAATTATTAGTGAGTTTGAGATGTAATATATTAACAAACGAGTGGGAGTGTTTTACCAGGAGTTACGAACACAAGTCACAAGAGGACAATAGGAAAATCACGAGGCTGTTAACCGACTAATTTTCATTTGTTGTCTAGAGAATGATGAAAATCACGAGGCTGAAAAATCACCAAGCACGCCACCACCACTACCACAGCGACCACCACGATCACAGCCACCATCGTTATTACAGCCACCAACGCCATTACAGCCACCAACGCCATTACAGCCACCAACGCCATTACAGCCACCATCGCCATCACAGCCACCAACGCCATTACAGCCACCAACGTCATCACAGCCACCAACGCCATCACAGCCATCACCACCGCCATCACCACCGCCATCACAGCCACCATCGCCATCACAGCCACCACCGCCATCACAGCCACCAACGCCATTACAGCCACTAACGCCATCACAACCACCAACGCCATTACAGCCACCAACGCCATTACAGCCACCATCGCCATCACAACCACCAACGCCATTACAGCCACCATCGCCATCACAACCACCAACGCCATTACAGCCACCAACGCCATTACAGCCACCATCGCCATCACAGCCACCAACGCCATTACAGCCACCAACGTCATCACAGCCACCATTGCCATCACAGCCACCAACGCCATTACAGCTACCAACGCCATTACAGCCAACGCCATTACAGCCACCATTGCCATCACAGCCACCAACGCCATTACAGCCACCAACACCATTACAGCCACCATTGCCATCACAGCCACCAACGCCATTACAGCTACCAACGCCATTACAGCCACCAACGCCATTACAGCCACCAACGCCATTACAGCCACCATCGCCATTACAGCAACCACACCATCACAACCACCATCGCCATTACAGCCACCACCGCCATCACAGCCACCATCACCATCACAGCCACCAACGCCATCACGGCCATCGCCACCGCCATCACAGCCGCCATCACACCCACCAACGCCATTACAGCCACCAACGCCATTAGAGCCACCATCGCCATCACAGCCACCAACGCCATTACAGCCACCAACGCCATTACAGCCACCATCGCCATCACAACCACCAACGCCATTACAGCAACCATCGCCATCAAATCCACCACCACCATTATAACCACCATCACAACCACAGCCACCGCCATCACAGAAACTACCTCTGCTACTATCTCAACCACCACCGATATCTTAACAACCTCCGCCATCACCACCACCACCACCATCACAGCCACCACCACCATCACAACCACCACCATCACAGCCACCACCATCATAGCCACCACCACCGCCATATGCTCCTATCACATACGTATTGGTACGAATAGAACCACCTGAAGCCCCCGGGTTATTTGAACTTTTGCAACCATTTTTACAGTAGAAACAACATATCAAAGTAAAACATATAAAAATTCCGGGTGTGAGTGTTGCGATCAAAATAATTTCGGTGTTGTCTTTCTCAGTTCCTGTTTCTTCATCGTTAGCGAGTAGTTTTCGGGAAGACGCAATAGTTCTTGGGATGTTAAAACGAGAAGAACAGCGCCCTAAGCATTCACCATCAAAACAACAATACCATGGACAATTGGAACACGACGACGCTTCACGATCATCCGACGATTTTCTCATAGTTTTAATTTGAAGAGCTTCTTTTGCCTTTGACTCTCTTGACGTGACTGTTGTCATGGTCGTTGGTTGACCTGTACTCATTTCTGAGGCTCTTCTCATATCTGTTGGTTGAACTGTAGGTTTAAATTCTGAGACTCTTATCACAGTCGTTGCTTGACCTGTATTTATTTCTGAGGCTCTTGTTATAGTCGTTGGTTGATCTGTAAGTTCCAAGACTGTTGTTGACAATTTACCACAATCCAAGCATCTTGAGTTGATTAGCACAAAACTGCACAGACCAATTACGAACTGAAATATGACCATGTCTAATAATCGACGGTTTCACCCTTCTATGGAATATTCTCTCGTATGACTGAAAAAACAACTGCACTAGACGTCCACAAATGTATAAAGACTAAATTTCCTGGCATGCCTATCGCTATAATTTATATCGTATTGCCAGTACATATTTTTGAATATGCGTCACCAAGTGTTTGCATGCGTCATCCATTCCATATCAATTGCGTTTCACTTCCACAGTGAAGTGTGCAACTCTGCATGCTATTTCGCGGATGTGCATGCTTGGCCGTGACGTAGCACGATGGCGCAGGCGGAGTTTACAATGGAGGAATACAGCTTCAAAATGACACTTTGTACAGGAAGCAGAGCTTTAAAAGGACACTTCAAGCACATGTTTTGTCGAAAAAATTAAAGACACTTTTCTGTTGCAAAAATTGCACTTTATGTTAAAGCATATGCCCCATCTGCCCTGTCATTTTAAAAACTATTGCATACCCAATATAACCCCATATACCCTTAGCAGCTACACCAACAGTACTATATTTAATTGGCTCATACTAACACTTTAACATCATGCTTTACACATTCATAATATACGGTTTTCAATGTTTACGTTCCTACTTTCCTTCTGTTTCAAGCTCAACTACCACCGCCACCGGCGTATTTGCGTTTTACGATGGAGAACGTTCACTTGAGCATATATATTTTATCAACCCATTACACTCTCTTGGACAGTTGGTATAGGTAGAAATGATATGATACTGAGACCGTTTTGGTTGTCAGATTAACCCGTTATTTTTTAAGCGTTTAACTACATAAAGAATAGAATAATCTTTAATATCCAAAATAGCAGCAAAAAACTGAATTGCTTAGGAATTAAATCATAATTATAAGTAATAGCATGGCATTGAGGTTCATTAGTGATTAAATTACCCAAAAGCCGAGGGAGGTTTAGTGAAAGACTTTTACTAAACCTCCCGAGGTTTGAGGGACATCACTAATCAACCGAAATGCTATGCTATATCACTTTGTAATATTACGGTTACCAAGGAAGAACGAGAGTAAAGCCCGAGGGACTTTTACTAAACGTGACGAGGCCATTTGTTAGTTATTCTATTGAAATCCTTTGAGGTAGCATATGTATAAATATAGGAGTAAAGATGATGTAGTCAGTAAAATACAGCGATTGCTATGATAATACCATGATCGCCTCGGATTATTTTGTTCTCCGAGGGAATGTAAACCTCGTATTTCCCTCATCGCTCATGCAAGAGGGAAATTTATCCTTTGTCTTATAATTTTCCCGTGCATGTCATGTTGATGAGGGAAAATTAGAAGACAAAGAAATCCTTTGTCTTCTTCTAAATTTCCCGCTTGCATATATTTTCCCTCATCAACATGCACGGGAAAATTAGATGCAACTTCTCTGATCAACCGTGTAAATTTCCTGTCGGTAAGATTCTCAAAGTTTTCCTCGGCGATCATAATATTACCACCTAATAACATGACTTTTCGGGAAATTAGCGATTAAATTTCCCCTTTGCCTCGGGAAGATTTGTAACAACACCAAACATGTAGAATTCCAAGTGATTTCGTTTTACAATAGCAAAGATATGTAACCTTCTCTCGGTAACTCATAATACTCATTATGCACGTGTGACGTAAAAAGTTGTGTCATTTGCACATCAGACAAACTGAAATATCTCAAAAACGAAGCAAGGAAACCAAAAACTGCAAAAGATGTTATTTTATCATTTTAAATGTTCTTTTCAATAAGACAAACTATGTCTTTCGAGTCATATGCCCTTTAAATGCCAACATTCCTGCTGTAGGTTCTTAATTTTTCTATATTGGTCCCTAGGTGCCTACTGCATCTCTTCAACCAGAGTTAGTGGAGGGGGGTGGTTTGGAAGCTCCATTGTCTTTCAAGATTATGCAATGGTCATGTTGATGAACACAATAGTTCATTTGGAGGATGGCAGTTGGTTGAAGAAAGGAAATTCTATGGACACGTGGCATTAAGTAACACTAATTAAACCCGAACGTTGGTATTGGATGACTGCTTCATTATACAGAAAATACAATACGCTCAGTGACCGTGAAATTAGACAAATTGAACAAAAGCATGGAACGATGACTTTTGCCGAGTTTCCAAACCATCCCCCTCAGGCCCCGTTTACACTAGAGCAAAAGTATCCGGATTCACATTGTTTTTCATCCTCATGGGAATAAAAAACAATGTGAATCCGGATACTTTTGCTCTAGTGTAAAGGGGTCTCACTAACTATGCTTCAACCACGAACACAAGTGCGACAACCAATCGCAACAAAGAATGCAAATACCACAACAAAATGAATGAAACAGAAACCGATGACTCACGGACCGAAAAACACAGCACAAATGATAACATCGACAACAGATACCCGGCCAGAGCTGTTCCTTCCAGGACTGGGAGACGGCCTACTTGCGTTGTACGTAGGAGAACATTCACTGGAGCATATTTCATCAACACATAACACTCTCTTGGACAATCGGTACACAAATTCTTGTGGTCACCCAACGTACGTATGTACGTAAGTACGTCACCCAATGTACGTATGTTTGCCACTGCTGACGTCCTTGTCAATGTTGTAGGTGTGATTTGAAGAGCACTGTTTGGTGTGAGTTGCAGAGTGCTGTTTCTGGTGGTCCGAATGGCGGTGGACCTGTTTGTTGCCATTCGAGAGCTTAAGCATATTAGGCGTTTTTGGGACACGGACGGTGACCGGAAGAACAGGAATACAATACAGAACTACTGAACCGCGTATTCTTTGAAAATACTTTTTTTACCCAAAACAAAGGCTATGAGTAATCACATATCTAAACTGTTAGCTCATAAGCTTAAATTTCATCTTTATATAAAAATACAGATCCTTTATTTTATATTGTATTGTAATGAAATTGTCCCCCCTTAAAATAGAATTATTTTTTTTTAAAAAGTAGTAATGTCTCATTGTATTAAAACAACGATGACAGGCCTCAACGTTCTAGAAATTCCCGTCGTCTCAAGAGCATGTAGACGTAATATAACCAAACACCGAGACGTTTGTTGAAAACCGAGGCGAAGCCGAGGTTTTTGAACAAACTTCGAGGTGTTTGGATATCCTGATGAAACACTCCTCCGAGTGTATGATATAGCATCTCAAACAAATCAGTATTTTAAGAGAAAATCAAGATGAAAGTTTGCTTAATTTATGCAATTTCTTCCTCCGATATCCAAACCACAGACACGGTACTAATTACGGCAAGAGCTTTTGTGAGCCAAAGCCGGTTTATCAGTGTATATGAACGTTTCAGTCGAGCTGCAAAGAAGATGAAAGAGCAGTGAACCGAAAGCCTGCAAGTTCTTGACGAATTTATACTGATGGCAATTTTGGCGAGACCGAGTGGTTTTTGTGTATTTTACAGAGATTTAAATGAGGGTCGTCTGAAATATTCTATATCAAAGTTACCAGTCTTCCTTGTTTTTAGTATAAAGAGGTTATGAATTGACCGTGAGTGGTAGTTGAATACTCGACTTGGAAGTCAGAAAGACGCAAGCATCAACAAATGTATATTGTCTTGGTATATATTTCATGTATTAATTTTTGTGATATTATTATGGCCGACTAAGGCTGACATCCAAGATGACCGTGTAGGGCCTGAAACTGACGTCCAAAAATTCCCCATGTCCGCCATTTTTTGGCAACAAAATTATATAATATACTTGTCGCCTCAAGGACTGCGGTAGTTGCTTTATTAAACGTAATTTGCTTCATCTATTTCGTTGACAAAGTAACATTTAGAGTTTTTGTTTCCTTGCTTCGTTTTTAAGATATTTCAGTTTGTTTGATATGTAAATGTGACATGTTGTGACGCACATGCACATATAATGACTTAATAATTATCGGAGAAGCTGGTTATATACCTTTGCTATTATCAAATGAAATCTCTTGGGTTTTTTTTAATAAGATGTAGGTAATTGGACTGACACTGGGGTTATATAATGTAGATGAATAAAAATTTGCAAAGAATGCGGTATATGGCCTTAGGCCAAAAAGCGTACCTTGCTGTATTTTTTGTTAACTTGCGAAGGCAACGACGGTTGAAGGCGCAGTGTAAATATGATACGGGAGTAAGTTAAACAATTATAAGAAAGGATTAAAGATACGTAAGTAATATTCAGTATATTAGTACATGGGACATAACCCTCGACAATTGTTTCGACCTTCTCGTGGTCTCTTCAGGAGGGATTTGGGTTTGGCAGTCGATGTAATTATGTTGGAAATTAAACAATAAACAGCATAGATTATGAATTCCAACGTTTGTTGTTGTTATCGTTGTTCAACTATTGTTGTCGCTATTGGCGAGCGAGATGGGCAGCGTTTACAAAGTTTTATAAATCCATGAATTATGAAGCAACATATTCCCCATCACAATCACCGGGGTCAAAAAACAATATCTTCCCGTACAACTTTCCCGACAGTCCATGTTATTAAACGGGCCGCAACACTTTAATCGACATCTTGTGCCTGTTGATTTATCCAAACACTCTCTTGCCTCAATTATCGCTACAACGATTACGAAAAGAAGTACGTTCACGAACAGTACTCTTGACATGGCTGTGATCAAATAAAACTGCTGACGGCACTGACGTGCAGTTTTAGTAGGACGGTGTGTTCCGGAATGCCGTTTCATTGCGCTGAAGCTTGTTAGTCAGTGGGCGTTGACGTAGTCGATGGTAAATAATTATAGCTTCAGACGTGGGCAGCGCAGCTTATTTCCCTTTCGTAAACGATCTTTGCCATCTTAAACAATCTTTGCCATCCCATTTCCCATTTCACTGCCACCACCATCATCACAGCGGCGCCACCGTCATCACAGTCACACTCCGCCATCGGTCACCACCGCCACCGCCATCACCATCACAACCCTCACCGCCATCAAAACCATCACGGCCATCGCAACCACCGCCATCAAAGAAAAAGCTACCTCTACTACCATCTCAACCACCACCGACATCTTAACAACCTCCGCCATCACCACCACCACCATCACAGCCACCACCACCATCATAGCCACCACCATCACAGCCACCACCATCATAGCCACCACCACCGCCATATGCTCCTATCACATACGCATTGGTACGACTAGTAGAACCACCTTAACCTTCCGGAATAATTGAACATTTAATGCAACAACAGTAACAACAAAATATCAAAATCCCGGGTATGAGTATTGCGATAAGAATAATTTCAGTTTTGTTTTTCTCAGTTCCTGTTTCTTCACCATTAGTGAGCAGTTTTCGGGAAAACGCAATAGTTCTTGGGATGTTAAAACGTGAAGAACAGCGGCTTAAGCATTCACCATCAAAACAACAGTACCATGGACAATTGGAACACGACGACGCTTCACGATCATCCGACGATTTTCTCATTGTTTTAATTTGACGAGATTCTTTTGGCTTTGACTTTGTTGCTGTATTTGATTCTACTGTTGTCTTTAACTCTGTTCTTCTTGTCTTCGTTGCTGTCGCTGCTGCTGTTATTGCCGACTAAGCCTTTTTTGATGGGCAGGGTCGACAAAGTCTTGTATTTCTATCCACCGCAAAGCAGCATTCCCCACCGCAATCACTGTGATAAAAGCAAGCTTCCCCTGTACAGCTTTCACGACATACCGTATTAAACAAGCCATAACACTTCAACTGACATCTTCTATCTGTTGATTTGTCAACGCATTTACTTGTGTTCACTGTCGCTACAAAGCTTAGGAGCATAAGCACGTTTATGAACAATACCCTTGACATGGCTGCGGTCGAATTAAATTACTGACTGATAGAGATGCAGGCATCTTTCATTGCTCTGAAGCTTGTTATAGTAAGTGGGCGTTGAAGTGTATACAGGAAAATCTAACTATAGCTTCAGAGCTAAAGAATTCAATGAAGTTCAAAGACAACGTTGTCACGAAATCAGTGGTCAGGAGAAACATATACTATATAGACTAGCTTATATATATAGTAATACCATGATCGCCTCGGATTCTTTTGTTCTCCGAGGGAATGTAAACCTCGTATTTCCCTAATCGCTCATGCAAGAGGGAAATTTATCTTTTGTCTTCTAATTTTCCCGTGCATGTTGATGAGGGAAAATTAGAAGACAAAGGAATCAAAGGAATCAAAGGAATCCTTTGTCTTCTTCTAATTTTCCCGTGCATGTTGATGAGGGAAAATTAGAATACAAAGAAATCTTTTGTCTTCTTCTAAATTTCCCGCATATGTTTACCCTCATCAACATGCACGGGAAAATTAGATGCAACTTCTCTGATCAACCGTGTAAATTTCCTGTCGGTAAGAAGGGGATTATGACCCCTTGGTTCAGGTTGATGTCTTAGGTGGTCGCTACCCTTTGGCAGGATATGTCCTACTTGGGGATTACAATGGGGATTATATACCCCAGGACAACAATCTAAGGCCATGTAACAATGAGTCGTTGGGATGATGTTTGACCACAATTTTAGACAATTGGAGTACCAAACCCCTTTTCCCACAAAACTTTGTGTGTGTGCCATTAGTATTCATTGGCTTGGTTGTTCGGCCTTTCCTTTTAAAGAACGGCTTGAATCATTAAAGGTTTATTTGATTGGATTATATTTGATCTCACGAGGATTGCCAGAGAACCAATTGTAACTGGAACAAGACGCCTGGTATGATAGATATGGTATATGGTAAACCGAGGTTGTTTTCGATATTTATACTTGGGAACTAGTCAAACCAACGTATATCACAAGTTGTTGGGCTACAAGTACTATAAAAACAACAAAAAAACTCGTTTGTTTTAGCCTACAAAACATCCTCGGTCTACCATCTGAGTTCCAGTGGTTAGATGGTGAGAGCGTCAGGCTAGTATTCGGAAGTAAAAGTAGGGTGCTGCGTAGGCAGTGTTGAAACAACAATCGAAATATAGTGAGGTGAGATATACTGCCGAAACAGAGAACGTAGGGGTCTAATGTTTCGAGCGAAGGCCTTGACGTTTCTCTCTGACGTAGCCGCCTTCGCTCGAAACGTTAGACTCCTACGTTCTCTGTTTCGGCCGTATAACTAACCATATTATATCTCAACTGTAAATTGTCCAGTCAGAGAGCTTGATTTGTGCCACGTGACCAGTTAATTTATCGTAGAATTACCCCGCCCCGCTGTGGCGGGGTATTCGAGTTCGTGTACCACGCGTGAATGTCACGCACGATTCACGAAGGTGTCGAACAATGGCGGAGTTTGGCGAGATAAGAAAACGTTATTTCGCCTGAACATTCAGATGTTGACAAGAAGATTGTTAGGTTACAAGAAAATAAGGATTCAGGGAATGCAAAGAAAGCAACAAACAATGCATCCAGAAGCCTTGAGACGGCAACAGAATGGAAACAGACAATGAAAAGCGGACAAAACTCAAAAGTTAAGCTAAGCTAACTTTATTATTCATTATCAGTAAGCTTTTTTTTGGAAAGATTAATTGTTTCGATATATTAAATATATAATTTTTAGACCTTTCGCTCGGGGAATTCGATGAAATATTACCCCTCAGGATGATATATCATACCTCGGGGTAATATTTATCGAATTCCCCTCGCTCCAGGTCTATAAATGCTAATTAAACTATATTTCGATTGTAGTATTCGCACTAAGCCGCGGTATTGCAGAATAACACAATATCCACCTGTCAATAAACAGTGTATATTCTGTATATATATACTTAACTGTATAAACTCACTTACTATACACATTATACATGTCTATAGTCAAAACTGTATATAGTGTATATTCTGATATTCTCACTTTTTCCTATTGTCTAGTCTGTCTATAGTGTATAAATATACACTGTATACACATTATACATGTCTATAGTCAAAACTGTATATAATGTATATGTATATTGTCTAGTCTGTCTATAGTGTATATTGTGTATATACTCAAAACTGTATATACTGTATATTCTCGTCTATATATATATATATATACACACACACTATATACACAATAAAAACATATCTTATTGCCTCATTCTTTAAAAACCTCATCCCACTTATGAATGCGAATGAAGCGTATAACCTACGACAATAAATACATATGTCAGTGCCTCATTCTTTACTGAAACCTCATCCCACTAATATGAATCCGAATGAAGCGGATAATCTACGACAATAAAAACATATCTTATTCACTGAAGTGTTCCCTTTAATGTATCAATATTATATGTTATTGCTTCGTTCTTAAAAAAACACGCAACGTATCAATATCATATTTTATTCCTTCGTTCTAAAAAAACACGCAACGTATCAATATCATATTTTATTCCTTCCTTCTTAAAAAAACACACAATGTATCAATTAATAATTAGATTTGTATGGCACAACTATAGATATAATTAAGTGTATATACAGAATATACACAATATACACCTGTCAATAAACAGTGTATATTCTGTATATATATACTTAACTGTATAAACTCACTTACAGTACTATGCACATTATACATGCATGTCTATAGTCAAAACTGTATATAGTGTATATTCTCACTTTTTCCTATTGTCTAGTCTGTCTATAGTGTATATATAGTGTATAAATATACACTTATATACACATTATACATGTCTATAGTCCATGGAAGAGCTGCACTACACGCTAAAGAGAAACGGCGGACGAGTTGTTGGCCTCTACGATGAAATATCGCTGCTCTAGGAGCAGCTCGACAAGTATAAAAACGGAAATTCAGACAGGAAAACACTGCTTTCCTTGATTAACGGCAGCCCTTGGAGAAGGAATTTCAGAAGTTCCAATAGCGTGATTTTCAACATATGTTTCAATATCGCTGGCTTCGTTCAACCAGATGTCGTAGTCAACCTTTTAAATGGAAACGACTATGATGGCTTTTGCGACTGACAGTTATTTGTTTTGCCACCCGAATTGGATGTGGATTATGACGAAATTGTTCCACCACCGCCACAAACGCCTGAGTTGAAAGACATCTTCACGACGCTCAATACAAATCACCGCCAAACCACCACCGACTATACCCTCACCGAAGAAGCACACGAGGAGTTTGTTGCTTTTCAACGAGCGAAAAAGAACACAGCACAGATGCGATAAAGATCGCAAAAGCGTCCTGTCCAAAGCCAAAGGACAAGTTGCTCGCCTTGCGGCAGTCTTGTGTGCATTGGACCAAGCCATCGTCGCTGTATTACACCACGCCGATCCACCGAACCAATGGTCATTCACAATTCCACGTGAAATCATGCAAAAGGCCATCGCTCTAATCAATTTCTGTATCGAACAGAAATTTGCCCTTGGCAAACCACCTTTCAAATCCACGCAACCAAATGCCATCGTTGACAACAACGCTAGTCCGATCGACGAGCACCGCGTTAAAAGATTATTGGAACTGCCATCGCCCATCACTGTTCCCAAAATTTCGCAAAGCCACATCCAACAAAGAGTGATGAACAAGTATCGCAAGGAAGAGGCAGAAGCCCTGATGGAAGATCAATGGAAGATGTTGTTCAATTAAAGCTTGGCGCAATTGTTGTCGAACAATATATTCAACGCAGGCAAGAGTACCAGAGGAAAAACGACTTTAGTTAAACGAAAGCTAGAAGATCTTGATGAGGACCAAGGAACTTTTAAAAAGATTGAAGGTTGATATGGACAAATATAAAAAGTAAATTGTCTTTTAAAAACAATATGCATGGACAAATATGAGAAATTAACTGTCCTTTAAAAACAATTTCTTTAACTTTTACCCCATCTTATACATTTCTAATTAATAAACGTTCCTAGTTTGCTTTTGTAAAATTTATATGCAACGTTTTAGGATACATAAGTATATTTCACACTGGAAAAATCAACTGCCTTCCATACTATGTGAATAGTATGGAAATTGACATTGACATAGTTTGTAAATGACTTTACAAACTATTTACACACTATGTAAACTATTTACAAACTATCTTAGTTTGTAAATAGTTTGTAGAAAATAACAAACGAAGTATAGGCGTTTAAAGATTTACATAGTATGTAAACACTATGTAAAAATAGATCGCCAATTGACGTTATTGGAGGATTGGTGCCAAGCCACAGGGGGGATACCACCCCCTGAATGAGCGCAAGTCAAGCTCAGACCACGCTGACAAGACTGTGATGAGCGCAACGGCGCAAGTCAAGCTCAGACCACGCTGACAAGACTTTGATGAGCGCAAGTCAAGCTCAGACCACGCTGACAAGACTTTGATGAGCGCAAGTCAACCTCAGACCACGCTGACAAGACTTTGATGAGCGCAAGTCAAGCTCAGACCATGCTGACAAGACTTTGATGAGCGCTGAGATAATCCCCACATATTATCATGAGTGACCGCTGACTAGCATTGTCTCCTTTTTTACCTTGCCTAAATTACATTTAGCCACATTAAATATTGTATTTAAATAATTTGTAAATCGCATTTTCGGGAACACAAAGTTAGTATGTAAATAGTCTGGAAATAGTTAGTGGTTTAGTTTGTAAATAGTTTGGGAAAACTAACGTATAAGCATTAAGCGATTTACATAGTATGTAAACAAGCGACGTTTTACATAGCATGCTTAGATATTGATTTTGAAATGTGATTGTCTAGGTTATGTAGTCTTGAGAAAGACTGTGATGTTGGTAGTAGTGACTGCCGTTTCGACTGCCTGTGAGGATGACTACCGCACAGGCAGTCGGAACGTCAGTCACTACCACCAACATCAACAGTCTTTCTCAAGACTACACTAACCTAGACGATCACACTTCAAAATCTGTTAACACTCGTAGGTTCAAACTATTTACATTATATTTACATATTAGTGGAAGGTTAAGTCATATTGAGTTTCAGATATGGAGCACAGCGCCACAGTACATGTACACTATAATCTTACACAATATTATAACCCCCCAAAACCCTGCATGTTTACCCTATATAACTTAACAATAACTATTTACATTTTATTTACATATTAGTGGAAGGTTAAGTCATATTGAGTTTCAGATATGAAGCACGGCGCCACAGTACATGTACACTATAATCTTACACAATATTATAACCCCCAAAACCCTGTTTACCCTACATAACTTAACAATGGAAGAAAAGTACACTAAGTCTACTTGATTTGTGAGTGTCCAAACAGCTTGACGTTGGGTTTCATTATACCACTGTAATCGTGTTTGTCTAGCTGCATAGTCAACATATTTGACTAATCCAAACCAGATTTGATCGCCTGCTCCTTTCACACGAACAGTCTCTGACACTTGTGGGTAAATAGGAACATTTACCTCCTTTACCAGTTCTGGTTTCTTAAAATCAACACAAACATGAAACACAGGATTATCAAGGTTAGAAGGATCTGGATACATTATCACCTTTCTCTTAATTGCACATGTGGGTTGGATGCTGTCCCTTATGTAATCTCGTCGAATCAATTGTCGGGTTTGTGTCCATTCATGGCAAATAACGTTCCCATTATTTAAGGTTGGAATGAAATATGTTCCATTGATAAAGATGTACTGCTTATCTTCAATTGGTCCAACTAGAAAGATTTCTGATATTTGCATAATCCACTCTTCCTCATCATCAGAAGCAATTTTACAGGTCGTTCCATTTGTAAACCGTTCAACACTTCCAATCTCATCCCTCAAAGCTACACTTTTAAGAGACACCAAGTGACCAGGACATTTGGGATATCTTGTGCAGGTAAGCCATTCCGAGCAAAAAACCTACTGATGTTGGCCATGATACTCTCTGGGAAGACTTTTCTCTTAGCAAGTCCCACCACTACACCATAGGACATTGCATGTTGAATTTCAGGCAAAGGATTATCCATTTGCTGCATGTCATGCAACAATGCCTTAGCGCAGCAAATGATGACTCGCGCAGAATTATGGGTGGTGTAGCCTCTTGTGGATTAGATGTGTACTTGGCATCATCTACACCATACTGTGAAAGTGGACCATTTCTTTCTTGGTACTCGTCAAGGAAGTTCCTCATGTTTTCCCTTGTGGCAAATGTCTTCTCTAGTCCCTTAGCATTGTGCTTTTGTTCCTTGTGTGTTAGAATTGCCCGTTCATATAGTTCACAAGAGTAATTGTCCATGCTTGAATGGCGCCTTATGTCTTCACTAACATGTACTGAGTATTCTAGGTTTTCAGTACATATTCCAAGTCCATAAAACTCCTCTGCCCTTATAGCATGAGACCAAAGAAGCTTTTCTAACCTCTCAATGTGCCCATTTTGCCAACCTGTAGACTGAAGTTGTGTACTGTATAACATCTGGACTGCATCACATAATATCATGTAGCAGTCGTAGGCCTTTGATGGAATTTTCTGCGCCAACACCTCCTTTGCAACACTGCTAAATCTGTGTTTGACAAATTGAAAACAATTGAAAATGTTATACAAAATTTCAAAGTGTCGGCATTACTCAACTGTACTAATTAGAACTGGTATTTATGGTAATACAGGCTATGACATGCTGGGATATTATTGATATTAAATGTTCCGCATACTGTACAAGTAACCTCATTCATCTTTAGGATCATTTACCAGTGACATGTTGATCAACATGTTATCACCAGAACTTCTGTTGTTCCCACTCATCAGCTCATGCCGAGTTTTTCAAGCTGAAAAACTAAATCACACCTAATTAAAATTTTAAATATACATTGTATATCCAAAATATGCCTGTTTTAAAATCGACGTGTATACTGAAAATTTATACACTATATACACAATAGACACAATATACTCTTTCACTTACATCAAACACTCACTATATACACTATATACACTCTTGACTTTACATGTATAATGGACGTATATACTGTATATTTATACACTATATACACAATAGACAATATACTCTTTCACTACATCAAACACTCACTATATACACTATATATATTACATGTATAGATTTTTCGTGGGAATATGCACAATATATGAAACATGTATACTTATACAATACCCTGGTTGCTATGCGTGTTTTCATTGGTTGTTGGCCATGATCTATTAGAGGACAGACACATGGTCACGTCAAATCACGTCAGCTGACTTGCTTTTTTCCTTCTTCATGCCCCAAAATCCGGCAAGAGTTTCGACAAAAACCTTTTAAATTTTTATTGTATAAAACAAATAGATTCCATTTTTTTGTTGTCTGTTCAGTTATAGATGCACAGAAGACGTCACAACGTGGTAAGAACATCAGTGACCCACTCGACTGCGTCTCGTGGGCCACTTTTTTGTTCTTACCACGTTGTGACGTCATCTGTGCTAGTGCTGTGCGCCGGAGCGCCGGAGGCCGGAGCTCTGCCGGAGCTCCGGCGTTTTTTGGTCAGCCGGAGCCGGAGTTCTCCCAGCTCCGGCTGGAAATTCAGAATGACAAGAAATGTGACAATTTCGAAGATGCTTTGGTTACAAATAATGGCAACATAGAATTTGTTGAATGCGCATATCATCTGAAGTGTCAAACCATTTCGGCTATCACAAACGGCCAAATTGCAATAAGTTATTATGTCTGTGATCTATCTTGTTCTTTTATTCAAATTCCCTTCTAATCTCTCCCTCATTCTTCAACAATACATTACATGACTAAAACTCCTTTGTGGTTCCCATTAACTACACTCAAACTTATAAAAAAACGGGGAATATCGTCTCAAAGAAGCGTTGTGCACTCCTTCCAGGCAACATTGGTCGCTTAGCGTTCATTAAATTTAATTATAAAAAGTTTTAAAAATTAAAAATCTTTGGCAATTTATACTTTGTATTTTATTATTTGTAGTAGTGTAACTTTATTCGGTTCTATAAAGTTTTTATCATTCCTGACATTGCTAGTTGTCGCATTGCGTTTGCTTGAGTCGCTTGACAGTTTCGCGGCTTTCACCGGGAAAAAACCCTGGGGACAAAGTTGAGCAGAATAATATCCGGTTGGACTTTATCCCCAGTTGTGAACCAACTTACCAAAGAAGCCGGAGGCCGGAGCCGGAGCCGGATATTTGAGCTGTAAAGCAGCCGGAGCCGGAGCCGGAGCTGAAAAACCGGAGTTTGCACAGCACTAATCTGTGCATCTATAACTGAACAGACAACGGCAAAATGGAATCTATTTGTTAAACTGTATATATATACACAATATACAGACTTCTCTGTATACATATACACTATTTACGCCACAAGTATAAACTGTATATTCTGCAATATCGCGCCTTACTCAGTATTCGGAAGGTTGTGGGTGCGAGTCCCATCTGGAGCTCAGAATTTTCTCTGAGTTTAACTTACGACAGCTTGTAAAGCAAAAACATACAAAAAAAACAGTTACCAACTCAAGCCGAAAACACTACTAACTAACATACAAAAACAAACTTAATTTTTATTTCAAATACACTTTAAATATAGTTTTACAGGTAAACGAGACTGATTTTAGCCTGCTAGCATAGTGTAGTGGTGCCTGTTTGAATCGCGGTGAGACACTTTTCAGACAAAGTTTTTGAAGTTTATTTTTTATACCATATTTTTTAATTTCGATTTCTTTTGGAGTTAGGTTCAGTCAAAATGTTATAATTATAAGTAATAGCATAAAAAGAGGTGTATTCGCTATTAAACGTCAAATCGCCCAAATCGAGTGGGACGTTTGATAGCTAATGCACCTCTTTTTATGCTATTCCTTTGTAATGTCATGTTTGCGGGAATTTATTTTGTTGTCACCTCCGTTGACGTCAAACCGGGTATGATTAGTTATAATCAGGACTGGTTTGACATCAATGGAGGTTGGATTAGTAAAAATGAATATATTGAGGTATATTAGTTGTTAATGGACCTGTGAGAACAAAAGAAATTCCCACAAACATGATATTACTAGTTAATAGCCAACTAGTGGGTCTGGTTAGCGTTCTAGATAGTCGGTAAGCTCGCCAGTCGGTAATTATAAATAAACGTATAAGATAGGCAATCACAACCACCATAACATCCACGGGCGCTATCTCAACAACCAATATTACAGATATTACCCATTTCACTGACCTCACAGGAATCACTGCCACCACCGTCATCACAGTCACACTGCCATTACAGCCACCAACTTAACCACCATCACAACCACCATCACAACCATCACCACCATCACATCCACCACCACCACAACCACCATCACAACCATCACCGCCATCACATCCACCACCACCATCACAACCACAACAACCACAGCCATCACAGCTATCACAACCACCATCGCCATCACAGTCACCGCCGTCACAGCCACCACCACTAGCATAACCACCATAACCATCACAAACACCACCGCCATAGACACCACCAGCATCGCAGCCACCAACACGATTGCAACCATCGCAGCAACCACCAGGATCGCAGCCAACATCGCCATTACACCCACCACCAGCACAGTCACCTTTGCCATCACAGTCGCCACCTCCATCACATCTCAGTACCACAGCCATCTCAACAACCACCACCACCATCACAGCCACCATCACCGCCATCAAAACCACCGCCATCACAGAAACTACCTCTACTGCCATCTCAACCACCACCGACATCGTAACAAGCTCCACCATCACAGCCACCATCACAGCCACCACCACCACCATCATAGCCATCACAGAAACTACCTCTACTTCCATCTCAACCACCACCGACATCTTAACAACCACCACCACCACCACCACCATCACAGCCACCACCACCACCAACAACATAAACACCACCGCCATATGCTCCCATCACATACGCATTGGTACGACTAGAACCGCCTGAAGCCCCCGTGCTAATTGAACTTTTGCAACAAATTATACAGCAGAAACAACAACAAAAAGATATCAAAATCCCAGGTATGAGTGCGATAAAAATAATTTTGGTTTTGTTTTTCTCAGTTCCTGTTTCTTCATTGTTAGCGAGCAGTTTTCGGGAAAACGCAATAGTTCTTGGGATGTTAAAACGAGAAGAACAGCGGCCTAAGCATTCACCATCAAAACAACAGAACCATGGACAATTGGAACACGACGACGCTTCACGATAATCCAACGATTTTCTCGTAGTTTTAATTTGACGAGATTCTTTTGGCTTTGACTTTGTTGTTGCTGTATTTGATTCTACTGTTGTCTTTAACTCTGTTCTTCTTGTCTTCGTTGCTGTCGCTGCTGCTGTTATTGCCGACCAAGCCTTTTTTGATGGGCAGGGTCGACAAAGTCTTGTATTTCTATCCACCGCAAAGCAGCATTCCCCACCGCAATCACTGTGATAAAAGCAAGCTTCCCCTGTACAGATTTCACGACATACCGTATTAAACAGGCCACAACACTTCAACTGACATCTTTTATCTGTTGATTTGTCAACGCATTCACTTGAATTCACTGTCGCTACAAAGCTTAGGAGCATAAGCACGTTTATGAACAATACCCTTGACATGGCTGCGGTCGAATGAAAATACTGACTGATAGAGATGCAGTTTTACATTTGTAGTTTAGTTTAATTTAATGACTTTATTGCCTATGGCAACTGGTGGTCAAACAGAGCGAAATGCCCCAATTGAACATGACTACCATGATACGTTTGCATTTAGCATCTTTCATTGCTCTGAAGCTTCTTATAGTAAGTGGGCGTTGAAGTGTATACAGGAAAATCTAACTATAGCTTCACTATAGGGTTTTTCTGACCATATAGGCGTTGAGCATAGGGGGGCTGAGAGGCTTCAACTCTCTGAGAAATGTACGAGGGCTTAGGCGTTTAGTTCCCCAGAGACTTTGAAAACTTTGAAACTAATTCATCACTCACTCATTCATTTATTCATTAATTCCTTCTATAGCCAAAGACACTTTGAGAAAATCATGTAAACACAACACGTAAACGTAATGCAGTAATGTATATACATCATTCATTAATTGAGACACAATGTGCTATTCAAGACTTTCAAAATTTTACTCAAGAGTGTTGTCGCAATGCAGAAATTCAGGGACTCAAATGTGAAACGTGTTCGGTGCAGCGTACCGCGGACCTCTCTAGAAATGCCGACACAATACATTTTATCAGTCCACACCCCACCCCTTCCCACCCCCAGACAGTAATAAAACTTTACGCTGCATGCTCCTGATCATTTCGTAACAATTGTCTTTGAATCGCAGTGCACTCTTTAGCTCTGAAGCTATAGTTAGATTTTTCAGTGAACACTTCAACGCCCACTTAATATATAACAAGCATCCGGAGCATTGAAAAACACCAACTGGCGTACTAAATGGAAAACTGCATCATTATCAGTCAGTAATTTTATTCGACCGCAGCTATGTCGAGGTGTACCGTTAACGAACGAGGTAGCTTCTGTTTTTAAAGTGCTTATAAAGCCAAATATGATATTACTGCCATATTTTAAAGTTGAATGCCAAAATATTCTTTGATTTGAACTTTTATTTGTTGTTATATTGAGGTTTGTATTTCCAAAATGGTAATGAAGGTGACGTCTATGATAGGCATAATTTGCATATGCAGTGTTCCGTTACAGCAGAATAGCGTACCGTCGAGCTGCTGTTTATAGCACAAAATGCGGATAAACAAACCAAAATTGACTTTCGAATGATTGCAAATGAGCCATTATCTATTGTTCGGACTGCAAGAATTGTGGGTAAAAGCGGACAAACTTAAATAGTGACGTCATCACGACGGAGCGCTATTATTACCCAATTCACATGTTAATGAATACTTGAATATAGTATATTCTGTATTTTATCTTTTTTACCATTAAAATCTCCAAGCGGTTTATCATAAGAAAAGAAAAAACACACAAATACCTACATAGACGTCATGCCCATTACCATTTTGGAAATACAAACCTCAATATAACAACAAATAAGTATAGGTAATCATATGATAGCGAGTACAATTATTAAGGATTTGTACGAACAAAATCATATGATTACTCATTTATTATATGCATGGCAAAATTACGACACGTACGCTTCGTACTCACTCACGCCTTTAAAAACATCTTGTTTCATTATTTGACAAGAAACATTTTCACTCTGGATGTTCTCCGTACTTATTTCAAAATATTTACATGGAATTTTTAGTTCATAGTGTACCACAAGTCGTTGGAAATGTGAAAACTTTCCATTGCAGAATTGGCCGCCATTTTGAATTTTATTGTCAACATCGTTCCCAGGGCCTTGGGAGCAGTACAATTAATAAAATAATTGTACTCCTCTCAACCAATAAAAATGTAGTAATTTTGTCATGCATATAATAAAAGTTCAAATTAAAAAATATTTTGGCATTCAACTATTCACGTTATATAGAATCCATATTAGTAATATCTTATTTGAGTTTAGAGACACTTTAAATTTATAATTGGTTGCATGTTTCAAGTACACTTCCTATATATACAGCAAAACACTAGAATAATTCAGTCGATGTATAAACATAAGAGCTTCAGCGATAATTGTCAGGCTAATGCATGCCAGACGATTTGACTCGTCGATAGGGAAATCCCTGGTACTCTATAAGGGTTAAATATTAACTACTTATTGACCGAGTCTGTATATACTAGTGAAATATCGGACCGATGTTTGTGCAAAAAACAGAGGTTCGATATTTCACTAGTACAGACCGAACAAGCGAGGTCAATAAGTAGTTTATTATATGGCCATAAATCTTGTGAACGTTCTGTGAAAAGTCGATCCATCTTTCTTGCGAACTAAACGAAAATGGCAGACATTTTCCCATTTTTAAAGTACTTTCCGTTGAGCTAGAATCCTGAACTTTCTACCCCAAATAGTAATTTTCAATTGCTTTTCTTTGACATATTGCTCAAGATCGTACGTTAAGTAGTTTGAATAAAAAATCATCTGGAATTCTAATACTTGTGAGAAGTAAATGTTATTACGAACAATGTTACGAACGTTTTGGACATTTTAAAAACTTTCACCAAATGTGGAAACTCGAACTATTCATCAAATGAAAGCTTATAAAATTTAGAACAACATACCTGCACGATATATTTCAACAAAGAGTTAGTTCGGAAATTATAATCCATCTTGTTGCCGATACACGACCTGCCATTTTGTTTATAAAATTAACTTACGGTCCCGAACGGCAGATTCCGCTCTGAGCGGGCGGATACGGGAAATATCCGACCGCTTATGAACCAATCAAATTACAGGATTTCCGTATTCGGACCTCTCAGCGCTGCTGCCATATAATAATTCTTTCTTAACCCTTTCAGTATCAAGCGCCTATTGTAGTATAACGCCAGACGATTTTACTCGTCAACAGGGAAACTGGCGCTCAAAGGGTTGTGATTTATAATCACTTGTTTCAAGTACTCTCTATATACAGCAGAAGACTAGAGTAATTCGCTGGATACACCATTCTTTAAAGTGTCACTAAGACGGAAAAATCGTGAATCAAGTATTGATAGAGTAAACTATAATTTACAAATGAGGAATACAGCGTTTTCAGTTTCACAAAATATTGTCTCGTTTTCGAGATATTTAAGTTTCTGAAACATGTAAATTAAGCGCCTCGTGACGTCATTTTGTCACACAGGCAAAAATAAGATTTACAAAATAACTAATATCTCTGGAACTAAGAGGTAAAAATAATTCAAACTTTGCACAAGAATAGTTATGGGGAAAATACACTCCAACGTTCACAATATGTTGTTTCCGTGGATACCGTTTGCAAATAGGCGCCTTCTATTTGTAAAACAAAAATCGGTTTATTTTTCTCCGTAAAACAACTTTTACCATGGATATTTGTAGACAGACAGATATTGTATTTGAATGTTTCAGTCATCATATTCTTTTGAAAAGAAGCAAAATATTTTAATTTTGTAGTGAAAGTGCTCGTGGTTCTCAACGGTTTCCGTAGCAACAACACGATGCGCACAGTGGAGCGTACTTTTATGATAACTATACTTTGGATTATTTCCACTTCATAGTTTCAGATATATTACTCATTTTATAAATTTTATTGTTTCAGAAGCTTAAATATCTCGAGAACGAGAAAATATTTTTTGAAACTGAAAACGCTGGTATTCCTCATTTGGAAGTTATAGTTTACTCGTATCAATACTAGATTCACGATTTTTTCGTCTTATTGACACTTTAAGAAATACAAGTAATATTACGAAATGTTTTTGGTATTACAATATTTCGTACGGTATATACTTATAAGTATATATAGGCTAGTCAAGTATATGTTTCTCCTGACCATTTCGTGACAACGTTGTCTTTGAATTTCATTACATTCTTTAGCTCGGAAGCTATAGTTAGATTTTCCTGTATACACTTCAACGCCCAGTTATACTATAACAAGCTTCAGAGCAATGAAAGATGCCGCCAAATGCAAACGTACTACAAATGTAAAACTGCATCTCTATCAGTCAGTAATTTCATTCGACCGCAGCCATGTCAAGGGCATTGTTCATAAACGTGCTTAATGCTTATGCTGCTAAGCTTTGTAGCGACAGTGAATACAAGTAAATGCGTTGACAAATCAACAGATAGAAGATGTCAGTTGAAGTGTTGTGGCCTGTTTAATACGGTCTGCCGTGAAAGCTGCACAGGGGAAGCTTGCTTTTATCACAGTGATTGCGGTGGGGAATGCTGCTTTGCGGTGGATAGAAATACAAGACTTTGTCGACCCTGCCCATCAAAAAAGGCTTGGTCGGCAATAACAGCAGCAGCGACAGCAACGAAGACAAGAAGAACAGAGTTAAAGACAACAGTAGAATCAAATACAGCAACAAAGTCAAAGCCAAAAGAATCTCGTCAAATTAAAACTACGAGAAAATCGTTGGATTATCGTGAAGCGTCGTCGTGTTCCAATTGTCCATGGTACTGTTGTTTTGATGGTGGATGCTTAAGCCGATGTTCTTCTCGTTTTAACATCCCAAGAACTATTAGTATTGTGTCTTCCCGAAAACTGCTCGCTAACGATGAAGAAACAGGAACTGAGCAAAAAAATCCAAAATTATTTTTCTCGCAATACTCATAGGATTTTCATATTTTTTACTACTATTTGTTGTTGTTACTGTTGCTGCAAATATTTAATTATTCCGGAAGGATCAGGTGGTTCTAGTCGTACCAATGCGTATGTGTAAGGAGCATATGGCGGTGGTGGTGGCTATGATGGTGGTGGCTGTGATGGTGGTGGTGGCTGTGATGGTGGTGGTGGTGGTGGTGGTGATGGCTGAGGTTGTTAAGATGTCGGTGGTGGTTGAGATGGTAGTAGAGGTAGTAGTTTCTGTGATGGCGGTGGTTGCGATGGCCGTGGTGGTTTTGATGGCGGTGAGGGTAGTGATGATGATCGTGGCTGTGATAGTGGCGGTCACTGTGATGGTGGCGGTGGTTTTTGTAATGGTGGTGGTGGCTGTGGTGGTAACTTTTTTTTAATTATTCATGAATTTCACAACGTTCTGTTAAAGAGTTTCTTTTTGCATTTGTATTTCAAAATAATGCACTTAATATTTTACAAATTACCAGCAGTCTATTAATATATGGTTGTACGTCAAAAATCAGCATCTCGTCCAATCAGTGAGCTGCGTCCCAATTTGGAACGCTACTACTCAAAAAACAATACTACGCGTGCAGGCTCTCCTTCTCCTCATCTCCCCAATCCCCCAAAGGAGAGCTGGCTCGCAGGCTATCTATTCTGCTGTAACGGAACACTGCATTGCAAATTATGCCTATATACATAGACGTCACCTTCATTACCATTTTGGAAATAGAAACCTCAATATAACAACAAATAAAAGTTCAAATCAAAGAATATTTTGGCATTCAACTATAAAATATGGCAGTAATATCATATTTGGGTTTATAAGCACTTTAAAAACAGAAGCTAAGCTGCGGTCGAATAACATTACTGACTGATAATGGTGCAGTTTGCCATTTAGTAGGCCAGTTGGTGTTTTTCATTGCTCCGGAAGCTTGTTGCTCGGGCTACCGCAGGTAGACGAGTCTAGGTTTTGGCTCTGTTATTTTTATTTGTGTCGCCAAACGGCGCTTCTGTCGTCACAGCTCAAATGCTGATGTTTCATCATGGCGGATTTTCATGCAGGAGTGGCGATTTTTTTGCTTCTCCTGACGCCTTTGGTTGTGTTGTTCGAAGTTAATTTGTGTTTTAATGATAAACACGCTCGCAATGCTTTTTATACTATAGTAGTCCTAGGTTGGTCCGCGATCTCAATAACCGTACGCTGAAAATGTGTAGTACTCGATCAAACTTTATACGAAAATTCTCGATCAATTTTAATACATGTGTTATTAATTAAATTGTGCTGAAAAATGTTGCTCAAATGCTGTAAATCAAAGAACAAAGAAAGTTGATAAAGCCAACTTGCAAGTGAAAGGTAAACATGCTGTGTTTTACATCTTCATCGAAGTTGTCATTTAGCTAAACTGACTTGTGTCTGTAAATGCTGTATGTAAGCAGTATTTTGCTTTATTTTTGCTTGTATTGTTTATTATTGTACTGATGTCTTGCACTAAAATTCGATGTTATTAAACAGTTTATATATTACTGTACTTTCATCAAGTGTGTGTTATTGTTTGGGTACACCAATATGGCCCAACCATTTCAATGTTTTGGTTCACCAGTATGACCACCATCTCAATGTTTTGGTACACCAGTATGGCCACCATTTCAATGTTTTGGTACACCAGTATGGCTAGCACTTAAATATTTTGGGTGTGGCCACCATTTCAATGTTTTGGTACACCAGTATGGCCACCATTTCAATGTTTTGGTACACCCAGTATGACAACCATGTTTTGGTACTCCGTAGTTTGGCCACCATTTCAATGTTTTGGTACACCAGTATGACAACCATTTCAATGTTTTGGTACACCAGTATGGCCACCATTTCAATGTTTTGGTACACCAGTATGACAACCATTTCAATGTTTTGGTACACCAGTATGGCCACCATTTCAATGTTTTGGTACACCAGTATGGCCAGCATTTCAATGTTTTGGTACACCAGTATGGCCACCATCTCATTGTTTTGGTTCACCAGTATGGCCACCATCTCAATGTTTTGGTACACCAGTATGACCACCATTTCAATGTTTTGGTACACCAGTATGGCCAGCATTTCAATGTTTTGGTACACCAGTATGGCCACTATTTCATTGTTTTGGTACACCAGTGTGGCCACCATTTCAATGTTTTGGCAGACCAGTATGGCCACCAAATCAATATTTTGGTACACCAGTATGGCCACCATCTCATTGTTTTGGTTCACCAGTATGGCCACCATCTCAATGTTTTGTACACCAGTATGGCCACCATCTCATTGTTTTGGTACACCAGTATGACCACCATTTCAATGTTTTGGTACACCAGTTTAACTTTTGAAATAAAGCTAAATTATGCTAATTTAGCACAAATTAGCCTTTCTCTTTGCTAAACCATTTCTTGGCACACTACACAACAGTCGTCTCAAACAAAGATGTCAGAGTAGTCGGACTGTCAGCGAATCAAGGTGTATTAAAAATAATTGGAAACTTTAAACTGAGTGAAGGACGTCAGAGAACAGTCATGTTTAATAATTGCGAAACCGAGGTTTGGCCGAGTTGTCTCCAGATGATCAGTGGTTGTCTCTTTTGAACGAAACTTTTATTGCCATTTTATTGATGTTTTTGAATATTTGAAAGATATTTCACTGTTTCTCAGTTGTTTACTTGTTTTTACTTGCATTGTTTATTGTGGTGCCAGTTTATACAAAATAAACACAATCCTATGGTACATGCATTTTAATACTAGTTTATACTATTCATCATCTATTCACAAATTGTGTTTTGAGATCTGGTTGTTTTAGATTTTTTATCATGCAGTCAAAGTTTCAAATTGTCAATGGGCGTTGTTTGTGATCACTAGTTGTAATGAAGTTAATCAGGTGATTTTAAAGAACGACTGAACGAGGGAATTGTATAATCCCAATCTGAAAGTGAATCAACCCGGGGGAGGGAAGGCATACCCAGGGGCATTTGACATTTTCAATTTTTTTTGTGTCGATAAGCCTCACTGCAGAGCACCCACCACCTGGTAGGCAATCTTTGTCAAATTTTCCCCTGTCTTGAGTTAGAGCACAACATGTTTTTGTTTAGATATTAGTTTAGATTATTTTCTTGCATAAAGAAATTATGTGTTCAGTCTGGTTAGCCGACTATAATATACTGTTATTTACTGCCAAAATCAGACTCTTCGACTCTTTTCAATAAAATTTCAGCTACCACAAAGTTAAAAAACAAAAGTCTGATTGAAAAGTAAACAAGAGTTCAAACATGTATTATTCGCATGACAAAAAGTAGCCTCCATAGCAGGCGTTCTGTTCTGGAGGAGAGGGTACCTGCCTCCCTTAATCCCTCCCCCTCTCAATCCTCTCCCCCAGAACAGAACGATATATAGCATGAGCAGTGCTGTTGATAATGCTAAACATTGCGGCCTTTAAAATGAATGACTTCAGATATTGTTATGTGAGATCTGTGAACACCATCTAAACAGTTTATTAACAATAACTAAAATATTAAAGTGTAATATGTACACAAAATGTCACAATAACATACATATAGTTTGAGATATAGTTAAAGCAATGTCATGATGGCTCTGTATATGAATTCTATGTTGTCCCAATCTAAGGTTGTCCATGCATGTAAGGGACCGTTCATTATTTATCGGAGGGGGGGGGGGGGGGGATGGGTGAGAAAATGGGGGAACCTGAAGTTTTTGCTACTTCTTTTGGGGGGACCCTGAAATAATAAGAGTCTTTGATGATCAACATTATTATACAAACAAACATTTCTTATTGGGATAAATCACTCAGAAAAGCCTTTAATTGGAATTATTTTGTGTTGTTTTGTAAAATGTAAAGTAAAAGTAAACCATAAGGCTCAGGTATTTAGATCCTGGTTGTGACTTGCCATCCTTGGTGTATTGTGTTGGTGAATAGTAGTGGAGAATGGTTAATAGTTTAAGGTTTAAGGTGTTAGGGTAATAATTATGATTGAGATTAAGGAGAAGGTTAAGGTGACAATTGGTTTAATGTGCGGGTCAGGTGGGAATTAAGGTTGGGGTTAAGAAGGTTATATTTAGGGTTAAGGTTAGGTTTAGGGTTAATGGGGTAATTGAATTTTGAGGTTTCATAGGTAGGGTGGGTGGGGTTAGTTTTAAGATTAATGTCAGGATTTGAAGGGTTGGGGGGGGGGGGCACTGAAATTATGTCAAATAAAAACAGGGGGGCTACCAAATTTTTAAACTTTGCTTGGGGGGTACCTGAAAAAAAAAAGAAAGTTTGGCAATTTCTCACCCATCCCCCCCCTGATAAATAATGAACGGTCCCTAAGTTTATAATAGTAGTCAATAAAAAATTGTTCTTTGTAAAACAAATGTGCGCTTTCTAACTAGCTTTCTAACATGTCCTCCTCCACCAATCTCATTCTCCACATTACCATGCCCATTGCCCAGTAGCCCGAGTTAACGCCTAGCGGGCGTCTTGTTATATAATAAGTGGGCGTTCAAGTGTTCACTGAAAAAGCTAACTATTCTTGGGTTTCACCCACGTGACCGACAGCCATATTGGATTGCTAAAACAATAGGAAATTTGTGAATAAGAATAGATTACTGTCTGGGGGAGGGGGGTGGGGTGTGGACTGATAAAATTTATTGTGTCAGCATTTCTAGAGATCCGAGGTACGCTGCCCCGAACACTTTTGACATTGAGTCCCAGCATTTCTGCATTGCGACAACACTCTTGAGTAAAATTTTGAAGCACATTGTGTCCCAACTAATGAATGATGTATATTTAACAAATAGATTCCATTTTGCCGTTGTCTGTTCAGTTATAGATGCACAGATGACGTCACAACCTGGTAAGAACAAAAAAGTGGCCCACGAGACGCAGTCGAGTGGGTCACTGATGTTCTTACCACGTTGTGACGTCCTCTGTGCATGCATCTATAACTGAACAGACAACAAAAAAATGGAATCTATTTGTTTTATACAATAAAAATTTAAAAGGTCTTTGTCGAAACTCGTGCCGGATTTTGGGGCATGAAGAAGGAAAAAGGCAATTCAGCTGACGTGATCTGACGTGACCATGTGTCTGTCCTCTAATAGATCATGGGCGACAACCAATGAAAACACGCATAGCAACTAGGGTATTGTATAAACATTACTACATTACGTTTACGTGTTGTGTTTACAGGATTTTCTCAGAGTGTCTTTGGCTATAGAGCGTTTTCATCTGACGTCACGGCGGCCATATTGGTGTACGGTATGGGAATTAGCTCTTTCTTATTCAAATATTTTGTATTGTTTCACCACCCCAATGGGGCCACCGATCACGTGAGTGAAAACGGTCTATACAGGGTGAATAAAAAAAAACTGATGCCTTTCATATTCAAATTAGCCGCATAGCGGCTGTAATTTCAACAGAAGTTCCCTAAATATCTCATGGGTATACGAAGCCGATATCAAATAAGTGAACCCTAAATATCTCATGGGTATACGAAGCATATCAAATAAGTGAATATCAAATAAGTGAACCTTATTTGATATGCTTCGTATACCCATGAGATATTTAGGGTTCACTTATTTGATATGCTTCGTATACCCATGAGATATTTAGGGAACTTCTGTCAAATTACAGCCGCTATGCGGCTAATTTGAATATGAAAGGCATCAGGTTTTTTTTATTCACCCTGTAGAAGGAATTAGTTCATGAATAAATGAATGAATGAGTGGTGACTTAGTTTCAAAGTTTTCAAAGTCTCTGGGGAGTTAAACGCCCAAGCCACCGAACATTTCTCAGAGAGTTGAAGCCTCTCAGCCCCCCTATAGCAGTGTATAAATAGATATACTGTACGCAATAGTGTAATACCAAAAACATGCCGTTTTACTTGAAGAATGGTATATCGGACTAATAATTCCGCTAGTCGTCTGCTGTATATCAAAGGTACTTGAAACAAGTGATTCTGAATTAATTATTTCTGAAGTAATTATTGCTGAAGCCTTTGTACTGATGGCCAATATTAATTTAATGAGCAATGTATATTTCTGCAAGTTTTCAACTCTTTTGTAATTATAAGTAATAACATGACTTTAGGGAAATTAGCGATTAAATTTCCCCGCCGCCGAGGGAAGATTTGTGAAAGTCCGAGGGCCGCAGGCCCAGGACTTTTACAAATCTTCCCGAGGCAAAGGGGAAATTTAATCGCTAATTTCCCGAAAAGTCATGTTATTAGTTTGTAATATTATGATCGCCGAGGATAACTTTGAGAATCTTACCGACAGGAAATTTAAACGGTTGATCAGAGAAGTTGCATCTAATTTTCCCGTGCATCTTGATGAGGGAAAATTAGAGAAGACAAAGAAATCCTTCGTCTTCTTCTAATTTTCCCGCTTGCATATATTTTCCCTCATCAACATGCACGGGAAAATTAGATGCAACTTCTCTGATCAACCGTGTAAATTTCCTGTCTGTAAGATTCGCAAAGTTTTCCTCGGCGATGATAATATTACAAACTGACATGACTTTTCGGGAAATTAGCGATTAAACTTCCCCTTTGCCTCGGGAAGATTTGTAAAAGTTATTTCTTGCTGAGCTTCCGACCTGTTGACTCAGGCCTCCATCTCTACTCTATTCCCCATATTCCCTCTCATAGGCGTACGGGCACAAATTTATATGGGGGACGGAGAAAATTTTACACGACTGAAACGGAAATTGCCCGACTTTTGATACAAAAAACCCCACCTTTTCCTTGTTTTCATCCTATTTGTTTACTTTTTTCCTATATTTTTTGCCCAACTTAGGTTGAAAATTTGCCCGACTTAGCAACATTTCCATTTATCCCCCCCCCCAGCCCTCCCCCCCCCCCCCAGCCCTCCCCCCCGCCTCGTACGCCTATGTTCCCTCTATCCCTGCTATTTGCAGATATATTAGTCATTTTGTTGATCTCATTTTGCCTATGTGAGAAAATGACGTCACAAGGCACCTAATTTACATGTTTCAGAAACCTGAATATCGAGAAAGAGACAATATATTGAGAAACTGAGAAGGCCAGTATTCATAATTTTTTAATTATATTTTACTAAATTCAAAATTAGATACACGGTTTTCTCGTCATAGTACCACTTTAAGATAGAGTAACATCTTTTCCAGGTTTTCGTTTCCTTACTTCGTTGTTGAGATATTTCAGTTTGTTTGATATGTAAATTAAACATTTTAACGTCACATGTGCATAACGAGTTATCAGAGAAGGTTATATATCTTTGCTATTATCAGACAAAACTTAATTCGAAGGAAACGTGCATGTGCGTGTGTTTCTCTCACAACGCCAAACATGTAGAATTTTCAAGTGATTATGTTTGATAATAGCAAAGATATATAACCTTCTCTGATAACGCATTATGCACATGTGACGTCAAGTTGTTTAATTTGTATATCAAACAAACTGAAATATCTCAAAAACGAAGCAAGGAAACGAAAAACTGAAAAAGATGTTACTCTATCATTTTAAGTGTTCTTTCAGATAAGACAAACTTAATTTTCGTTTCATAGGCACTTTAAATGCATGTCGCTTTAATTTTAATATGCACGTGCATACTCAATGTGCATATTCAACAATTACCTTAAAATAATCTCATAAACACGAAGCAAGGGAAGAAAAATTGCAACCGATACGACACTTTGTCATTTTAAGTGTTTTCAAATAGGACAGACTTAATTTTCGCTTCATACAGGCACTTTAAAATAGAATACAATAATTGGCCGAACGAAACGTTTATCGTTATGGACTATAATACCACGAAGCTTATGTAGTACAGAAAGATCTTGAATCATATATATACATCTACATTTTATTAAATCCCTAAAAATCCGTAGTTTATCACGCCAACTAAAACTAGAAGTAAAAAAAATACAAATAACTTTGTTATATATCAAGTGTCAAAGTCCATTTTTCTAGCTTTCTGATTGGGCGAGCGGTCGTCGCGTGGCAGTCCGACTGAAATCGTGATGTTTCCCGCACAGATCCATGCATGGCAGCGGGTAACATTACATTTATTTTTCCCTAGGGAAAAATATCAAAACCAAAAGTAGATGTCAGGTTCAGTTTGCCTTTGTTTTCTCCAGTTTTCCTTCATTCAAAACAATGTCTGAAGGTTTTGCTCAACATTTTCGTTGTCATTTGACCACTCGTTGTTGCCCTCGGCTTCGCCTTGGGAAACAACGGCGGTCTTGGGGCCACACTGAAAACACACTGTTCCCCTTGGTGCCAGTAAATAAGTGTTTAATAACATTAGAAAGACATAACATGTAAAATATAGGTAAGAGTGTTTAAATGTAATAGTATAGCGTGCTGCGTAGCCAGTGTTGAAACAACAATCGAAATATAGTAAGGTTTGATATACTGCCGAAACATAGAACGTAGTGATCTAATGTTTTGAGCGAAGGCCTTCGCTCGAAACGTTAGACTCCTATACGTTCTCTGTTTCGGCAGTATATCTAACCTTACTATTAAATGTAATAGTTTTTGAGTTCAGTTTTATAATCATTTAACCAGTCTGCTAAAATGATTCCTTTGTAAGACAGTTCCATCCCCCTTAATATTCTAGGATAAAATAAATATTTAAAAATATAGCTAGCAAAATGAAAAGGTGGTAAACTACCGAGATTATTTTAATAACAAAATACTGACGTTTCGAGCAGAGATCTTCGTGATATATCAGTAGAGCGGTGCCATTCATCATACTCTGATAAAGGGCTGTATTTCTTTATCAAAACTAATCTAGTCAGTTAAAAATCTTTTGTAGATCGTGGTATTCTATATTTAGATTAATGGCTCGGCTACGTGTTCTTGATTCATGGTTTTCTATTAAAAATTCGTCAGTGTTAAGAGCGTCGGAGTATAATCCACGACTTAATAGCTTCGTGTGTGTATAAGCTTCGTACGTGTATAACGATTAATAAGCTTCGCGTTATTAGTTCTATCTTAGGATTTTTACCATGATGAACGCTTTTACGATTTACGATGAACGCTTAGTTCGAAAGCTCGGCCAATTATTGTATTTTATCAGTAAAGTGCTTGAACGAACTCCTAAAATGACCGAAAGTAACATTATATACAGTTTTTGTTTCCTTGCTTCGTTTTTAAGATATTTCAGTTTGTTTGATATGTAAATGTAACATGTTGTGACGCACATGCACATATAATGACTTAATAATTATCGGAGAAGCTGGTTATATACCTTTGCTATTATCAAATGAAATATCTTGAAATTCTACATGTTTGGTGTAATTGTGGGAGAAACACACGCACATGCTTCCTTCGAATTAAGTTTGGTTTGGTAATATAGCAAAGATCTCCGATTATTATCATTATGGACATGCACGTCACAACATGTGACTGAAATACATATACTGTATCTTAACAACGAAACCCAAAACTGCAAAAGACGTTATTTTTCCATTTTAAGTCTTCTCTCTATAATAAGACAAACATAATTTTCGTGTCATATGCACTTTAAAATAGGCTGAAAAGTAACATCTTTTCCAGTTTTACGTTTCCTTGCTTCGTTTTTAAGATATTGTGACGTACACATGCATATATCTTTGCTATTATCAAACGAAATCACTTGAAAGTTCTACATGATTGTTTAGGAATACACGCACATGCTTCCTTCGAGTGAAGTTCAGTTTAAAAAATATAAGAAAAAGACGTATTAAAATATATGTCAGGGGCGGATTTAGCGTTAGTCAAATAAGTCAGATGACTAAGGTGAAAATTGTTAAGAAATAATTATAAATATCATCATATATTAACTTACTAATTGGTCTAAACAAGAAAAATTGCGAGGGCTGACTGGCTTAGACTTTTGCAGGATTTGGGCCGATTTAGATATTCTGATTGGTCCAAACCAGATAAATTGCGAGCGCTGACTGGTTTAGGAGTTTTGCAGGATTTAGGCCGATTTAGCCAATCCCGGTTTAGAATCTTGCAGGATTTAGGCCGATTTAGCCATTCTCATTGGTCCAAAACAGCCAAATCGCGAGCGCTGACTGGTTTAGATTTTTGCAGGATTTAGGCCGATTTACCCATTGTGATTGGCCAAAACGAGGCAAATCGTTGAATCTGATTGGTTGATTGCTTTGCCGAAAGTATGCTTACCGGAAGCCTGCAAAATGCGGTCTGCAAGGTCTTCGTTCAGTCTAATTCTGTTCGATCGATTCATGGCTTCTACAAGCTTGTTAGATCGTGCGTTGTGTGCTTTAAAAAGCAGCGATGATGTTCTTTTGCGGCAAATGTATGTTGATTTGTCTGCGAGAATCAGTGCTTGTCGAGTACTGGTGGCCGGAGAGCATTTCCCAAGATTGGGAAGACATCGGTGCTGAGACGGTCTATTTGCCACAACACATGAAGGCGGACAAGCTAGAGTAAACCATATGTCGCTCTAAGGTAAGCTTATAGGTACAGTTCATCAATATGGATTCAATATCGATGTTAGTCTGTTGTCATGTTATTTCCCTAACCTTTGTTGATATCCGTTCCATATTAGCATAATCTGCGTTGGGCACACTGGTATAAACCAATGCTATTAAATGCTTCATGGTAGTACTATAAACACTACTTAGGCAGTGTTTCAATTCTAGATACTCACTAGTATGTCATAATCATGATGCAGAGTCAGATTGCCTTTCCACAGTAGTTTACATAATACATTCGCCCTCAGTTCATATTACAAGTCAGTTAATTGTCTATATATATAATATATAACATATGGTATTATAAGTAATAACATATAACTTTTAAACATAAGTAATAAGGTTTGGGCCTGGGGAAACAGATCAAAAGCTAAGCAATAAATATCTACATGACATTTCTACAAATTTCCATGTATTATCATTATACATCAAGTAAGCATTCTTCTCGCATGTGGCTATTATGAAATTTTAATCTGATAATTGCACTGGACAGGAATTGAACTTGGGTAATTGGGTTGCTGGTGCCTGAAAACCAGACAGCTCATAGTAACATGGGTAGGGGGATGGGTAGTGGCATATTAGATGGGGGTTAGAATGATCGGGATGATGTAGAGAGTTGAGCTCCTCTACATGTATGTCTATGTCCATGTAATGTCCATTATGATCATTAACAAAAGCTTCTCCTGACTCCTAACCAGACATTGTCTGCTTGGGTTGAGGTTTAAAAAGCAAGTATCAGGCATTTGAAAGCCAGACAGCTCTGTCAGCCGGGCTCAACAGCCATGGAAGGTAGCCCACCTTGCTCTGGGTTGTGCAGAATGTTAAATTCAGCTAGACCTTTACTTGTGTGTTGGTCAGGCTATCCATGTTGGATTTACTGACTGAAACAATGTAACTTGTGTTTCCTAGGCATGCTGATGAACTTTGACATATTAGAGCGAAACAGCCAACTTTTTTATATTAGAATGTGAGCACATATCTCTCTACTGTTTATTGGATTTCCCCACCCTCATTCCTGGGAAAACTTAGCCTTACACACTTGCAAACTATCACAAGGTTTCTAAGACAACAAGAATTAAATATCGAAGTCCAATTTAGATAAAATGTTTCTTGAAAATGATAAAATGTCCATTAAAAACATGCATGGTTTAATACATTTAAAATTTTGCTCAAATGTGCTGTCAGAATGCAGGAAATGCCATTTCAGAGATCCAAATTTCAAAAAATTTCCGGGGGTGCATGCCCCCTGACCCCCCTAGAAATATGGGCCAACAGCAACTTTGACTAAGGTATCAAAATTCCTAGATCCGCCCCTGTATGTAATGAAATGAAGATATTTTGATAGAGCATAATATGAGCTGTAAAAATATATAATTAGAACTTGATCACCTTAAAGTCAGTAGCGTCGAGAAGGGGGGGGGGGGGGGGGAGGCTAAGCGGGGTAATTACCCCGGGCCAAATAGGGGCCCGTAACATTTTATAACATTTTAGTCCAAGAAATGTATTATTAAATTTAGCATCAAAACAGTTAAACTACGGAAACTTCTTCTGTTCTTGTCCTTTTAATATGTTTATAAAGGCGGTATGAGTATGACCATTGTAAATATTTTAGCCTGACTGACGCTTCTGATGTAAGAATACTCTTAGAATACTCAAAAGTTGATGGTATTAAAACATTGATTTCGTTGGGCCCCCCGGCTCCAACGTTTGACCCAAGGCCCATCCCGGCTCTCGATGGCCCTACTTAAAGTGCCTATTAATTGAAATTTCACTTCAATTTTTTAAGATTGTTTTTGAAAGAACACCTAAAGATAAAGAAATATAGTAAGGTTTGAGTACTGCCGAAATTATTGAACGTAGTTTCTAACGTTTCAAGCGTTCAAACCTGCCCGTCTTGTCACTTTTTCCTGCAAACGTGATCACATCACTCCTATCCTTATGGATCTTCATTGGCTACCGGTTGCAGAACGTATCAAGTTTAAAATCCTCATTCTTACATTCAAATCTCTTAATGGCCAAGCTCCTGTCTACATCTCCGACCTGATTACACGCTACATTCCACGAAAAACTCTCCGCTCTTCATCCGAAATTCTTCTCAACCGTGTCAATTTTAATCTACTCTCTTATGGCCATCGATCCTTCTCCGTTGCCGCTCCTGAACTCTGCAACACTTTACCTAGAAGCATCAGATCTTCCCCAAGTCTTTCTATTTTTAAATCCAAAATCAAAACACATCTATTTAAGTCTGTCTTTAATTAGTTTTGAGCTTTTGTAAAGCGCCTAGAGCAGACCTGCATGGATAGGCGCTATATAAATAAATATTATTATTATTATTATTAAACCTCACTCAAACCTTACTATATTTCGATTCGTACTTCAACACTGCCTACGCAGCACACTACTTTTATAATTTTATTTCACTGTTAAAATAAAGAAACATGGCTTTTACATGCCTTTCAGTGGCGTAACTCCTATAGGCGCTGCCCGGCAAGAGCCGGGGGCCCCCTGAGCCAGGATGTCGGATGTCCTTATGAGGATTCTGACATTCCGTCATTTTCACATATTTATTGGGGAAAAAATCGTCAGTCGTCGTTGAACTGGATATAGCTTTCCATCATTTAAATATTGGTACGAAGTTCAAACAGTTTCTTCAAAAACTCATTAATAATTCATGAGGAAAACACAAAGGAAAATCATGACCGTGACGTGTCTCTATATGTGATTGAGACACGCTCGCTGATGTTTTAAATAGTACATAAAAATACAGAACGTTGCAACAGGTTAATAAAGGTACGAAAATGGATTTCTATTGTGCTGCTTGTCCCAGGTCTTTTATGTAACAATTAGACTGCAACAAAAATTAGAATGTTTATAAAACAATGGAACCGCCTGACAGTTGCACAGTCATACTGTAACAACCAGTTTTTGTCCATTTATTTTCAGTTATTTCAACTGAAGTTTTTCAAATAAGAACCTGTTATAATTTTTAGGCTAAAAAGGTTCTTATAAAATGGGGGTCTAAAAGGCAAATTTTTAGCTTAAAGTTTCTTAATTCGTAGGTTCTTATACGCCGGTTTTTACTGTAATCCAACAAACGTTTGATATAATGATGAATTCCCCTTGTTATACCGATTAATTTTTTTTTGAAATATCCTCGCAGAAATTGTTGAAAATCCACTTCTGGGGCATGTGAAATTCAATTCGTGGATCTTCGCGCCCTATGTCCCCCGGGGCCGGGGGGTCCTTTTCAGTTTGGGCCAGGGGCGCCCTAGCCCAAAGTTACGCCACTGATGCCTTTTAATTCTTATCCCATTCTTGAGTTATTAGCTATGCACTTTGAGCAATCACGTCACACGCACGTTGTATGTGGGAGAAAACGGAAAATCACTTATATCTTTGGATTAGTTTGACTAAACTGAATCAAACGTTGGAAATTTTCCTTGGGGTATGGTCTGATTACATCTTCAATGTGTGGTTTCGTGTAGTTAAACAATCTAAAGATATGACTGATTTTCCGTTTTCTCCCACATACAACGTGTGATGTCATAGCTCAAATTGCGTAGCCAATAACTCAAGAATGGGGTAAGATTTGATTATTTTATATCCCCTAACTAAATTTCGTGTAAGCAACGCGAAACCAAATTAAATTATCCCATTTTCTTGCGGTTTTCCACTTCAAACATGGCAATACAAGTATTCTTGCTAATGATAACGGCTCTACACAATTCCCACGGTATGATGGGAAGTTTCTAGCTAAGAGCTAAGCCATTACAAGTGACCAAAATTTGAAATTCAGAACAAATATTAGCAGTCTGGTCTGACTGGACGCCCACAAATGGCCTTTTTTTAAACCGATCGGTATCGCAATCTCCACTAATTAAATTTGACTGTGAAAAAACTTTCATTAAAAATGTGATATTTATTTCTTAAAGTGCTTTATGTGAAATGAAATTTTCGCTAATTTCTTTATTTCATAATATAAAAATATAGAAATCGCTGTTATTGCTACAAATGCTCACTTTGTTTTTACGTGTTTAAAAAATGCTTTATTTTTATATTTAAACTTGCCAAACCGTAGCATTTCTTAAGTCGAAATGTCAGCAAGAACTGAGACGAGTAACAGTACCTGTGACGTCACAAGGTGGATGAAGATTAAACAAATTTATGATGATGATCCACCATGTGACGTCAAATAGTTGTTGTGGCCCTAGCTATCAACTTTGAACTGAAAAATAAAGTATTTTTCAAAGACGTAAATATTAAATGAACATATGTACGAATATCAAAATTTTCTATATTTTTATATTATCAAAATAAAATGCAAAAATTTCATTTCATAAGCACTTTAATACAAGCGACAATTTGTGGTTACGCCACGTTTATTATTTTTTCCTAATAGACAATAAACGTGGTGTTATCACAAATTCTCGCTTTTATTACTATTTGCAACATGTAAACTTTCAAAGAATATTTATTTTTTGTTTTCAAAATAATGGAAACTAACACAAATTCTTCTGAGTCTAACTCCATGTTTATTTGTTTTGACTACGAAAGTTGTTTATTGATTTTCCCCCAACTGAATTGGAATTTAATATTTTATCCTGTGTTCCGTACCTTGGTCAGTACAGTTTGCATATGAAAAGAAAAATTCAAAAACTGATCTCTAAATCGTATCCTCACGTTTCTCTTCGAGTGGTTTTTAAACCCACTAGGCGTGTATTGAAAACTTTTTTTCCTTTAAGGATCGTATCCATACACACATGTGCTCATCTGTCATTTATTTATTTAAGTGGCATGGTAGCTGCAGTGCTACCTATATTGGCAAAACGTCTCGCCATTTTATTGTTCGACAGAGAGAGCATTTGGGTGTTAACAAGAAAGGAGAAAAAATTAAAGGTCATGCTCATAGGCGTACGGGCCGGGGGAGCTGGGGGGGGGGGCTGCAGCCCCCCAGTTAACTGGAGAAATTGATCTATTCGGGCAGAAATCGTCTCGTAATTCGGGCAAAAAGGGTCTTGTCATTAATATTTTAACACATTGACATTGAGGTTCAACCCGAGCCTCTGTTCAGTGTTCACCCATGCATGCGTTTGGTATAAACTTTTAAGTATATAATAGTCCTTAGTTGATGTCTTCTACGACATCATCGCTTCAGTCTTTTTTGGCTGCCTATTCAAATACCAAACCTAGATGTCTCCATCAAGAAAGCTTCGATTTGATGTGGTCATCACTCATGCGCAAACTTAATTCTGTTCCACTTTGATTCAAAGCTTAAAACCAACAGGTGCGCACACTAATTTACTCTTTTGATACATGTTCCGTGTGGACACAAATACTATCACCTCAAAATGTCTGAAACGTTTATGGTTTGGAAGCTAAAATACTGAAAATACTTTCCAGAAGGGGCAGAAAATACGTTTTGGAGGTTTCAAAATTCAAACTTTTCTGCCCTACACTAGCCTTGACATGAGGTTCAGAAGCCTAAACGCCTTTCATTGCTAAGAACAGTCGATTCAGTCCAACCGTAGAACGCAAGCTATAGTGCTGCCTCTGAGCTAGTGCAAAACCGGCCAGTGGAAAACTATTTTTCTATCAACAGCTACTACGCGCATTGACGAATGCATGGGATCGAGCTTAATTTGAAGGCGGGATCAAGTTGTGCTGGCTGTACATTTGCAGACAGTCTTTTCTGCAGTTCTCCAACCGATGCAAATATCAAATTTACATCGATCGAGGTTCTATGGCGTTGACAATCAATTTCTCAATAGCGAGAAAGCAATTTTCAGGAAACGTCATACCAACGGACACATGCGAGAGAATGACGCGATGACGTAATTTATTGTCATGTGATGGCATATGACGTCACAGTTTATTCGGGCAAATTCTGCTCAGTCCCCCTTACAAAATTTTGCCCGTACGCCTATGGTCATGCTATGGCCATTAGAGATCATCATTTGCAAACTGGTCACGCCCTGTCCTTTGAGGATTTTTCTATATTAAGTAGATCATCTAATGAGCTTGACCTTCTGATACATGAGAATATTTTCATGTTATTACTTACTCACTTCCTCTTTATCTAATATAAAAGCTTGCATGCTCAATTGTAATTACATTACTGATGATGGTTCAAGTATGAACCGAAACGTATTAAGAAATAAAATGCTTTTCATCTTGGTTTTACGCTTCCTCATTCTATTGCGTTTTCCGCCAAATCATTCTATATCTGTTGTCCTGTTTTATCCAGACTATTAAGCTCTTCAAGAATAGTCCTCGCACAAGTAATTTTTTGTTGAGAGAAGAGACAAATAGGCTAACTCGAATATGAGAATTGTCGAAATTTGTCTTTAGATTTTAGTATAATTTTATAATTACTTCAATTTTATAATACTTTAATTATAATACTTCATTTGAATATCACTAAGTTATAAATATCTGGGAAACATAGAAGTGCTGTAAATCGATATTCTTCATTGTCTTTAATTTTCACTTCATAACACTTTAACCTATTGATGTCCATGAGCGTGTCTCCTAGACACGACTAAAATTCAATTTGCCTGAAATAAGGACGAATTTCTATAAATTACTTCTTTATTTGAATATCTTTATTTGAATAAATCTGAATATATTTGAATATCTTTATTTGAATATACTCATGTAAATGAGTTATAAATATCTGTGGAATATGGAAGCGCTATAAATCGATATTCTTCATCGTCTTAGCTAAGAGTTCTTTCAAATTATCTTAATTTTCACTTCATAGCACTTTAACCTATTGTTGTTCTTTCTATAGACGAGACTAAAATTGAATTTCTATAAATTAAATATCACATCAGTTATAAATATTACGTAAAATATGGAAGTGTTATAAATTGATAATTTTTCATTACGTTTACTACATGTAAGAATTCTTTCAAATTAACTTAATTTTCACTTCATAGCACTGTAACCTATTGCTGTCCATGAGGGTGTTTTCTAGACACGACTAAAATTCAATTTGCCTGAAATAAGGACGAATTTCTATAAATTACTTCTTTATTTGAATATTACATAAGTTATAAATATAGATCGATATTTTTCATTATGTTTACTACATGTAAGAATTCTTTCAAATTAACTTAATTCTCACTTCATAGCACTGTAACCTATTCCTGTCTGAGGGCGTTTTCTAGACATCACTAAAATCCAATTTCCCTAAAATAAAGACAAATCTTTGAATATTACATGAGTTATAAATATCTGTGGAATGAAATAAGTGTTATAAATGGATATACCTCGTTGTCTTAACTTTAAAAAATTCTTTCAAATTAGTAACTCAATTTTCAATTAGTAGCACTTTTAACCTCTTCCTGTCTGAGGTTTTTTTCTAGACATGACGGCTAAAATCCAATTTCCTTAAAATAAAGACGAGTTTTTTCTCAGAGGTGAATAAAAATGTCAGGCATTATATTCAAGATAAGTGTTCCACAAAACTTTTCATGTATATTATTAATATAATACACATAATATATTTTAACATTTCATGTATATTATTAATAAGTAATAGCATGGTTTCGAGTGCAATTTTGGAAAAACACGCACTCGTGAGTTTTTCAAAGACCTCAAACAGCACTCGTCCTTCGGACTCGTGCAATTTTGATAGTCTGAAAAACTCACTCGTGCATGTTTTTTTCCAAATTGCACTCGAAGCCATGCTATTACCTATACTAATATTCAAATAAAGTAACTTACATAAATTCGTCCTTATTTTAGAGAAATTTAATTTTAGCCATGCATGTCTAGAACCCTCAGATAGGTTAAGTGCCATGAAGTGAAAATTGAGAAATAACTCTTAATTAAGACAACCGAGAATTATATTTACAGCACTTCTACATTTCACAGATATTTATAGCTTATATAATATTCAAAATGAAATGAAGTCATTTCTAGAAATTCGTCGATTTTAGTCGCGTCCAGGAAAACTATTGGACAATAATGGCCTGGGTTAAAGTGCATGAAGTGAAAATTTAGTTAATTTATCTAAAGTAGAGTGCTGTGTGGGCAGTGTTTTGAACAGAACAAAGTGAAAAGGTGGTAAACTGCCCAGCCTTTTTAGTAACGAAATACGGACTTTTTGAGCGAAGTCCTTCGTCACAGTAAAAGGAAGGGCTCCGTTCGGAACGTCATTTTTTCGTTAAAAAAATCTTGGCAGTTTCACTTTGCTCTTAACTTAACTTAAGAATATCGATTAATAGTAATTTTATATTTCACAGCTATTTATAGCTTATAATATGATATTCAAATGAAGTCATTTATAGAAATTCGTCTTCATTTTATAAAATTTTAGTCACGTCTAGAAAAACCCTCGAACAGGAGTGATCTCTCTATATGGTGGTTAGTTTGTGTATGTATTAAGTATGTGTTAAACGGATTAAAAGAGATGATCTGTATTAGCAGGCGTACAAGCGCTCCATCTCGGGCTTTTACAGGCGGACAATACGGCTCTGATTATCATCTTTTCTTTGTTCTATATATAGCATTGCTTAAACGTACAGGACTTTACTGTTAGCAGCCCTGTTACTGGTCGCCGTTGAGATTAGAGGCAAGGAGCTGCATCTGTTGCAGATTAACGGCAAGTTAAGAGGCAGAACTTAAATGAGTACACGGATCAGTCGTTTGTGCCTTCTATAATAGCGAGCACCGCGCTGGGAATCGTTTTTCCAATCTGCGGCCCCTAACCGCGATAATCATTCATTGTCTGAGAAAACAAACATCTATGAAGAAAACATAACTTGTTAAGTAATCGCTTTGTGGCCCTATTTATTTGCAGCAGCGTGTTGCAAACGCTTTAGATGTCAAGACAGAGGCGAAGGCTAAATTAAGCCGAGAAAGTCTTTGGTATCATCGAGCAGCAAGCGGAGCCTTTGCCGTACGATGACGGAATCGCGTGAGGGATTATAGAAAGGTAAGTTCTAGACAGATATCATGTTTAATAGAGTAAGTCATGTAAGCACAGTGTTGATCATCACAGAGGGCGAACATGGCAGGACTCCAGGTCGGCAAACAACGAAAGCAGTGCTATTTTACAAATTCCCCCACCCGGAGTATTGATTGTTTGTTTATATAGATCTATACGTGAGGAAATTGAGTGATAAGTTACAAACTCGATATATTCGATTTGGCTACATAACTCCAATTAGGATAACCCCGGTGAACACTCCTACTCAACCTTCTTCGAGTAGCTGAAGTTTCGCTACTGTCAAAGCGTATACTAAACTAGACCCATATTAATATGGTTATATACTTAGATAGTCCAACCGTTTGCCCCCTTCCGATAAACTTCTATATTAAGAGAGGCCTATGATACCAAAATTAAGTTTGACTCAATTGAAAGAACACTCAAAATGCATGACAAAGTAACACATTTCGCAGTTTTTGTTTTCCTTGCTTCGTTTTTGAGATATTTCAGTATGTAAATGTCACATGTTGTGATGTGCATGTGCATATAATGACTTATCGGAGAAGCTTGTATATCTTTGCTCTTATCAAACCAAACTTAATTCGAGGGAAGCATGCCGTCTGTGTTTCTCCCACAACGCCAAACATGCACGTAGAATTTCAAGTGATTTCGTTTGATAAGATTTCGCAAAGATACATAAGTTAACCTTCTCCAATAAGTCATGCACATGTACGTCACATGCAAGATTTGACATTTGCATATCAAACAAACTGAAATATCTCAAAAACGCCGCTAGAAAACCAAAAACTGAAAGATGTTACTTTGTCATTTTAAGTGTTCTTTTAAATAACAACGGACTTGATTTTCGTGTCATATGCACTTTAATTGAACCAATGCGATTAACTGCAAGGCGATACCGTTAAACCAACATGGGCTATATAAACTCTCTTCCATTCGTGTATCTATCAGCTATTATATACAGCGGAGCTACTCTTTATAATTCGCTTCCAATATACCTAAAAGAAATTGAAAATTATTCTTATGCCACATTCAAATATAAACTGAAAGAATTTTTTCTGACAATGGTTGATGAGGTTCATCATCTAGAGGACCTTTCCTGCAACAACTGTAAACATGTTGTCCGATGTAATTGTAACTTGATGTAATTGCAACTTTTTTAAAAAACTGTAAATAGATTAGTTATTATTAGTTGTATATATTTTTGTGAGGGCCATCGTTGATAATACCCATGTTGGTAAAGATGTCACCCTTCTTTATTCAAATGATTAATAATAATAATACTCTTCGTATTCGAATCATGCGACTTTAGTGTTTGACTCTGTCTAACGCCAGACGATGTTACTCATCAAGGGATAACCCTGGATTGCAAGGAGTTAAACTGTACAATATGTATATAACAGTTCATGCATAGACTTATATGACCACACTAATTGATTACAATATTATACCATGATCGATATACCATACATGATATGTCCATGACGGTTCTATATTGTGCTTGAAAAGACGTATTAACTTTAGTGAAATAAAATGTTCGGAGAAAAGAGTTGTTTCAGTCGTATTAAAAAGAATTAATAAAAATAATTGTTTGAATCTTATTAAAAACAATTGTTCGAATTAAAGAGATGGGGCTTAAATAAAGATATAAATACGAAAAAGAAAAAGAAGAGCGATAATTCAAAAATTTGGCTCGCCATTGTAACTGCCCATAAAGATCGGCCGTTCGTATTTTAACTACTATACTTCAGTAACTATTAGCTCGATCCCAGTCAGTGGCTCAGAAACATTTCTGACTGAATTCTGAGTACTAATTGAGCTTGACGAACGTATACCAAACGTCTGTTACATCACACCAAGCTCGCAAACGTATACCACAAGCACTACGCGCATTATACATACAACTTAGATATCAACTACATCTCATATATATGCATGCAAATGCTTATATACATGCAGATTATGCATGAGCACACGTATCAGTATACTGTATGACTATATGCATTTACAACCTTAGTTCTCCGTCCGAGCCTCGGTAGCTGAATGGCCAGGGCGTCTATAACTAGCCATTAGAAGATTACAGGTTCGAACCCTGTCCAGAGCACAGAAACTTTTTCTGAGTATTTTAGCTTGACCAACGTTTACCAAAGTCAGTTACCCAACACCAAGCTCGCACATTTACTACTACCTGTCCCGTACCACCACCTGTCCCGTACCACCACTTTAACTACATTTTATATGCAACCTTAATAACTACATTCATATATATGCTACGACTTAGAAAGCACATATGACTGTATAAATTTTCAACTTTACTTTTAGCTCCGCATACTGGCGTCAACTATATACATTCATGGCGTCAGCATGAATGTATATAGTTAGTCATTTTAAGAATGATGTACAAGTGGTCGTGGCTTGGTGTATAATGTAATACGTTGGTCAAGGTCAAACACCGTGAGCCTCAAGACCGAACAGAGATTAAATCTGCAACCTTTATACACTCTCGGCCAACTATTGGTCTACTGAGGCTAGAAAACACTATAAAATTTTAACCTTAGCCCTGCATCCAAGTCTCAGTAGTTCAATGGTTATAACCATGCATGCACGAGTCATTAAAAGCTTGTGCATGGGTTTGACTACGAATTTGCAACTTTATCCTTAACTCTCTATGGGAGCCTCAGTGTCTCAATGGCTAGAGACTAGAGCGTCTCATTAGAAAGTTCAAGTTCGATCCCTGTCTGGGGATCCCTGTCTACATGGGGCTCAGAAACTCTTTCTGAGTGTTTGAGCTTGACAGACGTTTACCAAACGTCTGTTACATTACATCTAGCTCAGAGATGTACCAAGAAGGGAACGACATCCAAATAAATTATTCCTCCTTATTATATACCACATGATGCGGACTATGAATAACTTTATAGCGAAAGGGTTAGCTAAAGGAATCTGTGAAATGTGATTGTTCTGTTTGGCATTACAAAAATGCTACTATTCCGCCATGGATGTTTCGGGAATAACTCCGAATACCAAGAACCGCCGTGATTTTCTTTTCAACTTTTAGCGTACTGTTTCATATCGTAATAGGCAGAAAATCTAGGACGATTTTGAAATGTACTTTTATTAGCAAATACACACACGTTTTTAAACACAAGTCGAACACTACGGGCCGATTGCAGAAACGCCGCTTAACCGTTGTTTACGATAATCAGTGTTTAAGCGAGTTTTAAAATACCTTGCGGAAATGCTGAGTATGTTTATCAAACAATATAAGTACCACTGTCTAATCCTGTCTATTAAGTGACACTATGTGCAGTGGGTGGATCTGAGACAGGTGAGTGCACGATATTCATGCATGTAGCCCACCCGTATCAGTTTCCCAGCAGCTAATATACCATCTATTCCTCAAATGAGAGGATTATAGGTGTTATCAATTATCATCGTCTGATTATCATCTGGCCAGGCATGTCATCACCGAGATCAGAGAGGATCTCAGTTGTATTTTTATGTGCGCCACGCGTGGCCAATGGGTCAACAGTTATGTAGTTATTGCTGGCAGGTGCATGGTCGTCGTAGTTGTTTGGTCTTTGACTTTTTTGACTTTGATGGTACAATGAGTTCGTCTGAGCAAATCCTGATATTAGAGAGCTGTAACTTTGACTACGACTACAAGATTCGTCATTGTACGCGCCATCTTGTTTTGCCATTTCGTATAAACAAATGTAAACTCGCATAAGTCACCTAGTCCTGTCTAGTCCTGATAGATGTGTGGTGGTGGATGTGTGGTGGTGGATGTGTGATGGTAGATGTGTGGTGGTAGATGTGTGGATGGTAGATGTGTGGTGGTAAATGTGTGGTGTTTGATGTGTGGTGGTAGATGTGTGGTGTTTGATGCATGTGGTGGTAGATGTGTGGTGGTAGATGTGTGGTGGTAAGATGTGTGTCTGGTAGGTGCTGAGTTCTGCTATGTGTGGAGCAATGGTAGGTGTGAGGTAATATGGATTCTTGGTCGGTGCTGCGTTCTTGTATGTGTGGATTTCTGGTATGTGTGAAGTAGGTGTGAACTGCGGCAGGTGCATGTGGAGTTCTGGAGGTGTATAGAGTTCTGATATACTGAACAATAGAGTCCTGGAACTCAAATATTTAGCTCGGTAGTTCTAGCATTTATAATCTCTATTGCATAATCTCTAATTAATATATGCCGACATAAGATAAGATAATTTTAATCGTACTCATCACATTTACATTAATCGTATAAATATAATATCAATTATAAATATATAGGATAAGTACAGGGCATTCTAATAGCAAAGCTAATCTAGAGAATACCCCGTCATTACAGTAGTAGATCTAAAGGTTTTTATACAAGTGAAATAATAGCATATTGTCAGAATAATAGTTCTTGAAAATAAATAAGGAAGATAAGTTCATAGTAGTTGCAATTAATTAGAAAAAGAAATGAGAAATTATAAGGAGTCGTAATTATCAATTAAATATAATTTAAGCTTTCTTTTAAATATAGAAAGTGATTGACAATTCTTTAAGTCATTGGAAATTGAATTCCATAAAATTGCGCCAGTAAATTTAATGGTTCTTTTGCCATATTGATCAGTATTTCTCCGTTCTAAAAATATATTATTGTTTGAAGATTGACGAGTTTGATAAGTATAACTCTCAGCCACAAAATGAAAAACATTATCAAAATACATTGGTAACAATGCTTTTTTCCATTGAAAAACAAATTTAAGTGTTTGGAATTTAATCATATCAGTGAATTTTATTAAATTCAATGACTTAAAAATTGGCTCACTGACATATGTCTCTTGAAGTGAACTATAGAATCAACGTAAACTTATAACTTACAGGTGTAACATAAACAAATTTGCAAATAATCCTTCAACTGAACAACAATCAATATTTAACAACAGTACAGCCAAACCCACCAAAAGCAAGAACACACCCTTGATAAGTTATTGGTTTACGTTTTCGAGCTCTATTTTGTATGAGAGTCGGGAGAAGTCTATACCCTCAGCAGGAAACACAAACGAATAGAGACCATGGCGCCAAGAAACATAGCTTTATATTGTCAATAGAAATCATTCATTGTCCCACCAATGCAGCATCATTGTTGGTCGTTGTAGTACATAAAGGTTTTATCACACAGTTTTCAATAAGCCGCTACTGTGACATGTATTTCGATCTGGCCGTAAAGGTAAATAGTTTAACATTAATTAAATAAACGCGTGAAACCAATTGAGCTGTTTCTCCTAATGCGGCGCCCTACAGACATTGTGGTGCGTTCTAGTTTTGAGAAATATAAATATCTCCGCCACCAATGGCGATATACATAATCTAACTTAGAAAACCCATTGTCTACTAATTATTCTTCCATTAGCACGATTCATAAACATCTGGAAAATTGCATGTTTGGCCACATATGATGTCCATATTAGAGTCAACTTACACTTGTCAACCAGAAGACCTCTCAATTCCATATGGTTACCCTCAAAACGAGTTTTTAGTCTATTTTACTTAGAGTATGTCACTTAATATTTAAAAATCACAATTCTTGTCATTTGTGAATAGAATCTGAGCCGTCAAATGAGTACATAGGAGTGTGAGATGAAAATTAAACTGAGAACGTGTCAGACGGTACGTTGGCATCTTAATTGCCCACTGTGTAATACACAATTGTTAGATGAACCTTTTACTGACATCAAACAATTAGTCACCAAAAGTCATCGGTGAATATTTTCCACGCCGCGAATTTTTAGTATAATTTTAGAACTATACTAAAGTTGAAACATCTCATCTTTAGACTTTACAGTGCGCGATTCTGTTTATTCGCAGACAATGTTGGCAAACAATTTTAATTTCTATTTTTATTATTGTAATCTTATTTATTATTATTACTGTAATTATATAAAATATTGTAATATGCACTTCACTTTAAGTAAGAGAGTTTATGTAAGTTTATTAGCTTTGTTATTTAATGTTAGTACTAACTAACTAACTAACTAACTAACTAACTAACTAACTAACTAACTAACTATAACTAACTAACTAACTAAACTAACTAACTAACTAACTAATAACTAACTAACTAACTAATAACTAACTAACTAACTAACTAGCTAACTAACTAACTATAACTAACTAACTATATAACAAACTAACTAACTGTAACTAACTAACTAACTAACTAACTAACTAACTATAACTAACTATAACTAACTATAACTAACTAACTAACTAACTAGCTATAACTAACTAACTAACTAACTAACTATAACTAACTAATTAACTAATTATAACTAACTAACTAACTAACTAACTATAACTAACTAACTATAACTAACTAACAAACTACTAACTAACTAACTAACTAACTAACTAACTAACAAACTAACTATAACTAACTAACTATAACTAACTAACTAACTAACTAACTAACTAACTAACTAACTAACTAACTAACTAACTAACTAACTAACTAACTAACTAACTAACTAACTAACTAACTAACTAACTAACTAACTAACTAACTAACTAACTAACTAACTAACTAACTAACTAACTAACTAACTAACTAACTAACTAACTAACTAACTAACTAACTAACTATAACTAACTACCTAATTAACTAACTAACTAACTAACTAACTAACTAACTAACTAACTAACTAACTAACTAACTAACTAACTAACTAACTAACTAACTAACTAACCAGTTCTGGGAGCCGCACAGGAGTCACTCCATCTGAACAAAGGGACCGGTCATTATTTATTTATTTTATTTATTTACGAGCTTTCCCACAAGTGGAAGGGAAGTCCCACAGAGTGTTTGCTCATTACGGGGTCCCTATATACAATACAAAATCAGGAATATTTAAACTAATTTCATTTGTACGCCTGGTTACATGTATTTATTTATTTATGTATTTATTTAGTTTATGTATTTATTTTTTTCTATATGTATTTATAGCTGGGGTGGGTGCCGAAGAGAAATATTGACTATGTGACAATTCTGTAACAGGTTAACTGTTCATAAGCTTGTTGGTAATAGTTGTGACGCTCGTTATATCAACAAGCGTGTTGCAGGTTGTTTCAAAGATGTGCTATGGTTCTGCACGTATATCAAGTTGCGCAACAAACTTCAGAAATTTCTTAAGTGCTATAGCGTTAACATCAGTTGCCTGATAGTCACCTGAAGAGTGTGGTATAGACTCCTCTACCATACGAAACAGATTTGTTGAATTAAAGTTTAAATGAAGTAACTCAAATTTGTCTTTTGTTTTACTATTCCGCTCTGCCTCGGTATTGAGCACTCTTTCGTCTGTATGACTTCGAACTTGACACGTATCTTTATTTAATAATAATAATAATAATTTTATTTCATCACAAGATAATATACATAGTACAAATAGATATGAGTGAAGAAAATAATAATTTTACAGTAATGGGGGTCTACAAGAAAGAAAAATTTGCTTGTTCGGCGTAGATCCCTTTTATAGAAAATAGAACTAGTATATACATTAATAATTAACAAACTATGGACAATATATACCCCCTCAAGCCCACTACACAACATCCAAATTATTGATGTTGCATAACAAGCCCAAGAAGGTATTTACTGTCATATTAACATAATATAACATTGTTGGTATAGCCTAGAAAATTGTTTTGATGAAAGTACATTTACTATTTCACGTGAATGTATATAAAATTGTTCCAATCTTTCGGCCACATGTAAGTAATTGAAAATTGTGCTAATTTCTAATTTTTGGTTGGAATATGATAATTGCTTGATTGTATGGTGTTGTGACTGGAATATTTTTGGTAAGTTTGAATATATAATCAAAACTTGCCGGTAATTGATTACAATTAAATTTGTACATAAGAATAGCAGTTTCTAATGAATTTATTTCATGAATTGTGAGTATTTTTTCTTCTTTAAATAAGTTTTCTGTATGACTGAGATAACCTGATTTGGTTGTATTTCAGTTTTGTAATAGATGTAATCTTCTTAGATTAGTATATATATATATATATAAGTACCAGCCCATATAATATTGCCATAGTACAAGTAGGGATAAACTAGTGTGAATTATAATGTTTTTAAAGTATGTTTTGGTAGATAAAAGTAAAGTTTACTAATTATTCCTATATGCTTTGAGGTTTTTGAGGGTACATAATGAATCTGTGGTTTCCATTTTAAATGGCTGTCAATGACTATCCCTAGAAATTTAGTTTCGTTTACTCTAGTAATATCATTATTATCAATTTTAATATTTGTGAGATTATACTGAATTTTTTTACAATTATTAAATATTATGTAGTTGGTTTTCTTTATATTTTAATAGGGGGAGTTAATTTGTCTTGAGCCACAAGGAAATTTTTGTGAGCTCTGAATTTATTATACTTGTTAAATTATCTAGAGTTTTGGACTTGTAAAATAAATTAGTGTCATCAGCAAAAAAAGTAAGGATAATTTGTCTGAAAAGTTACATATATCATTCATATAAAGTAAGAAAAGTAAGGGCACAAGGATAGAGCCTTGTGAAACTCCGCAGTTGATTTGATAAAGGTTAGAATTAGTATTATAATATTGGACTATATCAGTATTATAAATAATTGTACATGTTTTCTGTTAGTTAGATAACTTCGAAAGAAGCTTTAAGAGAAACTCCTCGAATTCCATAGTGTTCAGGTTTCTGAAGCAGAATTTGATGATTAATATAAGAATATTCCTATAGTATAAAAACCATTATCGATTGCAGAAGTTATTTTTTCAATAAAATCAACAATTGCAATAGAAGTTGAGTGTTTATTTCTCAACCCATATTGGTTTCTATTTAGTATATTATTTTTGTTAACATATGGTAATAGTCTATTGTATACAACTTTTTCAAAAATTTTGGAAATGCATGGAAGTATAGAAACAGGTCTATAGTTATTAAACTGGGTTTTTTTGTGTCCTGTTTTAAATAGCGGGATAATTTTGCAGTTATCTGGTACTATACCAGTTTCAAGAGAGTTGTTAATTATTTTGCTAAGTGGATTTGACAAAAATGGAATAGCTGCTTTGATTACTTTAATATTTACATCATCATACCCACAACTATTATTATTCTTTAATGAGTGTTACTGATGTAAGTTAATATATATATATATATATATAGTTCAATCTACAGACACGATGTTTCGCTGTACAACAGCTCATCAGTGTAGCTTGGAACAATCTGAATGAATTTCATCAATTACTTATACACATGCGATCGTCGGTGACAACCGCATGTGGGACAGCATCGGTGAAGTACATTCAGAAAGCGTGAAGTGCGCATGGGCCCAGGGTGCTCAAACTTCCACAAGGGTAGTGAGCGTTGCATTATCGCTAATAGGTACCCACGGCAACTTCACAGAGTGCTCAACAACACCGAAGTGAAGGAGCGTACATAGTTCAATCTACAGACACGTGTTTCGCTGTACTACAGCTCATCAGTGTAGCTTGGAACAATCTGAATGAATTTCATCAATTATACACATGCGATGGCAGACACATTCTATATATAGATACATATTCTATATATAGGTGCAGAGAGAGAGAGAGAGAGAGAGAGAGAGAGAGAGAGAGAGAGAGAGAGAGAGAGAGAGAGAGAGAGAGAGAGAGAGAGAGAGAGAGAGAGAGAGAGAGAGAGAGAGAGAGAGACAGAGACAGAGAGAGAGACATAGATACATATTATGTATATACGTGCATATACATGTCATATATACATGATGGATGTCAACTCGTTTCCAAGTACGACCAAATCTTGAAGAAAAAGAAAAAGATATATATAGCAAACACACGCCCATGGGTTCTCAGGTAGCTCTTTAAACCAGCCAAATATTTGTAATATATATATAAACCTCAGAATCTGAAGAATGGGCTGTGCCAGACGTGGTCAGGCTAGGTGTTCGTGTGACAGGTACATGCAATTAGTGTGCAGATGGTCACGCGTCAACATTGTTTTCATTATCTATATATGTATATATAAAGAACACACTATAAATAGGAACAATTAGCACTTTAGGCCTGCGCTAAACGTCTCACAATAGACGAATTTAATTCGAATTAATTTCGTCGGTAATGCGACGTAAATGCGACGTTGAGATAAACATTGTATTTCAATGTTTCTTGAATTAATTAATCATTCTATCTTATGCTATTTCAAATCTATTTTCGTAATCGCTTCAATATTATAGACAGGAAATTTAAATTTATATCACTCGGAAGATGTTCTTGTAAAGCGAAGTATTATATAAGTATTAATTTAATTCTTTAGTATGTAGGCAGCATCAAGCTTATGCATATTTTACTTTGGCTGACGCCAGGCTGGCGATTTTACTCGTCAGACGGAAAATGTACCGACGCGAAAATCTTAAAAACAAGTTGAAAAAAAGGGATAAAGAACTCTTATTATATTAATTTTCCTGTCATGCGTTCATTTTCAACATAGCATTCCTAACAATATATATATTTATATACATATAAACTTAAAAATTTTTGTTTTTACGTTTCGGGACACTGCATGCCCTTTTATTAAGATGCTAAGGCCTGTGCAAAACGTCGCACAATAGACAAATTTAATTCAGACGAATTTAATTGTTTGAATTTTATTCGACGAAACTGCGACATATAACTGGATTAAATTCGTCACACGGAATTCAATTCGTCTCGGCAATGTCTGAGTCAGACGTATAATGCGACGATAATGCGTGTTCGAGTAACACGACGAATTATCGTCGCGTGGAATTAAATGTTTCTCTTCTGCCTGTGTCAATTCGGCGCCATGCTTTCAAGGAATCGTTTTTAGTCTCAACGCGTTCAAGTAAAAACAACTATATTCGACTGCATGTGAAACAGTATGAGAAGAACAGGTGTCAGGAAACGTAAAAGTCTAATATCTCAAGGAGGTCTAATTTAGGCCCCATTATACTATATCGGATTACTTTTTGTATCTGATATAGCTAGGGACTGTAGTCCACTATACATAAATAACTCCAATTTGAAGTGAATGTTGGATATGCTCTACACCTCACTCATAAAGATGGCCGCCAATTTATATTCACATATTATATGCATATAATATTAAAAGACTATAAAAGTTATTTCTAAAAGTTCGCAATCTTGACTGGCGCATCAAAATGACGCGTTCTGCGTCCGGATGAAACTTATTTCAATTCATAAGTTTGTCTTATTTAAAAGAACACTTAAAATTAGTAACATCTTTTGTAGTTTTTCGTTTCCTTGCTTGATCTTGCTTCGTTCGGTTGAGATACTTCAGTTTGTTTGATATGCAAATTTCACATATGTTGTGATGTACATGTGCATCATGACTTATCACGAATAAATTAGTTTTATATCTTTGCTATTACCAAACGTGATCGCTTAAAATTCTACAGGTTTAGTGTTGTGAGTGAAGATTTTAGAAATAAGAAGCAAAAATTACTAAATTACTATTATTTAGTTAAAATAACAGTTAAATCAAACAGGCTTTGGTAAAAAACCAACTACACTTTAACCAAAAGACTAAAAAGTAGAGGGCTGCGTAGGCAATGTTTTAGATAAAGCAAAGTGAAAAAGTGGTAAACTGCCGAGAATAGTTTCGATAACATTGAAAATATTGACGTTTCGAGGAGAGACCTTCACCGGTGTAAAATATAATGAAATTTATATATACTCTGATAAAGAGCTCCGCTCAAAACGTCAGTATTTCGTTATATTCTTTCCACTTCACCACCTTTCACTTTGCTCTAGTAAAAATACTAGCCTGGTTGGTTGGTTGGTTGGTTGGTTGGTTGGTTGGTTGGTTGGTTGGTTGGTTGGTTGGTTGGTTGGTTGGTTGGTTGGTTGGCTTTCTACGCTAACGCATATTATAAAATTGGCCATTTCGATTGGCCATTTTATCAAAATTGATTTAAGCTCTTTTCTTGTTCATCAATCGTGTTTGATATATATACCTATATATTAAATTTGCCATAGTTGGTCTTGGTCGTGGTTGAAAGGGCCACATTTTTAACAAAACGAAGCAAAAGAATAATTATTTGAACTGTTGAACGATAAATTCAGTTCAATAATAACTAATTAAGTTCTGAAGTTTTAGTATTGATCATTAATGGCATTGGGCCTTTATGGCTATGTTATTACTGTCATGGGGACCTATTCAATACAATGGGTTTATGGTTCGATATAATAAGGGAGTGTTTACATGAGACCAGCCCGAACTCAGTCCGGACTGATTTCGGATCGGTTGCAGCTTTTTACTATAGATCGTTCAGTTCATGAGTCCGGCCTGAGGTTCAGTTCACGCAGGCCTAATCTCAGGTCGCCTGCTAGACCGAACTGAAGCACTTTCACTTCTCAAACTCAGTACGTTGTTTTAAATGAGATTGGTGTCAAACC